>JABEYC010000397.1:0-24927 GCA_013266195.1 Fusarium zealandicum
GAATAAATACTAGAGAAGATATTGCGTTAGATTAAATAATTATAATATAGGTAGCGTCGTGAATGTTTGGTACTTTACTTGACGAGGAAAGCCTGGAAGGGAGGAGAGGGACCATTTAAATATAACCTAATCAAGCAAGGTGGCGCCTCATCCCTTTAGCTGGCATACCCCTTAGTAAGTTCTTTTCTCCACTTGATAACACGTATACTCACCAAACACTCACCTTGGATGCTGTACCGTCGATACTTGGTGTTTGCAGGTATCACCGTATGATACGAAGTACTGCCTTACTGGTGATCTCTCATTGGTTGAAATCCTTGCTTTTGGCCCACCCTCAGAGATAGCGTATCAAACGCCAGAAGGTTGCTGACTGATTAGGAGTGAGCATCTTTATCACTGAGAATACTAACAGGTAAATAATATTTTAGAAGCAAAATCACAGTAAGGCACATTCTATGCAGTAAGACTCAATGTAGGTTCCAATTTAACTGTAGATGCTCGAGATCGGGATGACTAGTTTAAAGGTGTATTTGCCAGTTGTCCCAGCATAGGCCGAGCTTGCGTTTTACAGATATATTTCGGATTTTCCGCTCCGTCATAAACTCCATTAACCTCGCACGATCGGGGTTAGCTACCTAGCACAACATGGAGAGCGATGCGAACCCATATGTTGGCCCCTAGCTTGGTATATGACATAATCCACCGAGTCGTTGGTGTGACTGCCGCATGTATAGCGTCCACCCATCGGAGCACCAATCTCAGACGATAATAGACCTCCCGGGGACGACAGATTGGCTGCTTGCCGTGACATGCGTGGCTAGGTCGTGTGGTAAAACAAGAGTCTCTATTAAGTTTGGGCCTGTACCACTCACAAGGTGTACACTATTCGTGGCCTTGTATGAACCAGAGGATCAAGTTACACAAGATTACACATAGCCAACCCGACAAGCCTCTCTGTATATACTTGAACTTGCATTGGGCTTCTGCAAGCCGGAATTTGGCCTCCGCTCGTGCAAGACGTATGCAAATCGAGGTCCCAGCTTCGAACCGATTCGTTGCCCATGGCGATGACCGTCATTTCAGGCGAATTCGTCTAGCAACAGGGCTTGATGATGCTCTGAGGGGCAGGGTTAATGACGTGCTTTGTCCGTTCACTTATCACTATATCATCTTGCAGTGGCGTTTGGGAGTATCCCTGATTTTGGGTTGAAACCGACGCAGAATATAGTTATAGATAAGCCCAGCCAAAGGTCTTTGTATAGAAACCGCTACACCGTTGGACAATGAGTTGGTTTGCTGTGTTCTGGTAAATGGTAATACTGGGTACAAAATTTAAACAAAGCCCTGAAAAGGACATAATGTCTTTACAAGGCACGACGAATATTACGTCTCTACGGTCACAAATCAGTTATATACTGTTACTTTCAGGATCATATAATTCCATTATCCCTCAAATGATGAATACCGAGCTGCTTGCGTGCCCAGCGGCCGACAACAGAACAACTCAGGATCTCTTCTCATACTCCAACGCAGCAATGATGAAAGATCCAGCGCCACGGAGATCGTTCTGTCTCAGGCCTATACTAGAGTAATACTATTTCTGTTAGTCTTTCGCACCTTGAAACCTGCAACTTGGACTTACCTGGAAAGTGGCATTGCTGCCCAGACTCCCGACCTCGACCGTGTCTTCCCAGTTAATGGTGCCATCGTCGTTCTCGGTGACAAACAGCTTGATCAGGCCCTTGTAGGCCTTCTTTGCTACCGAGCCATATTCCGACTTCTTGAGCAGGCCCGTGTTCAGGCCCTTTAGCCAGCCATACGTGAACATTGCACTTGCGCTGCTCTCGAGATAGTTCCCTTTGACGTCTTCGTATTGTTTGTCCATGATGTTCCACCACGCTCCTTTTTCATCTTGGGCTCCCTTGAGGCCGTCCGCCAGATCAACAAAGTAGTTGATAAGTCTGGCCTTGCCGGGGTGGTCGTCAGGGAAGAGAGGGATCACCTCGAGTAGTGACATAAAGTACCACCCGATAGCTCGCGCCCAGACTAGCGGTGCCGCACCAGTCACTGGGTCAGCCCATACTGCCACCTTACTTTCATCGAAACCGTGAAGCAGGAGGTTATTGTCTTTGCGTGTGACCGAGTCGATCTTGTCAAACTGCAAGGCAATATCGTCCCAAGCCGTTTTGTTGTTAGGCTGGAAAAGTGATACCCATTTGGCGTAGAAACTGTCTGCCATGTAGATGCCGTCAAGCCACATCTGGTTGGGATAAACGACATGGCGATGCCAAAGGCCTCCCGTGGGGGTCCTCGGGTGTTTGTCAATCATGGCTTTGATCGAGTCCGCCGCAATCTTGTACTTTTTCTGACCTGTCTCTTCGTACCAGTACAAGATGTTGTTGCCGATACGGTAATTGTCCAGCGAAAAGTGGGAGTGGTTGAAGCCGTCAATCTCGCCGTCTTTGGAGACGACTGCATCAATTTGAGAGCGATAGTACTTCTTCAGCGTCTTGTTCTTGGTGACGTCGATGAAGCTCTCATAGGAAGTGTAGAGTGTTGCCTCGTCATAGCCAGTATCTGGTTCAAGGTCGAGACGAACCATGGAGTCGGTCATCCACTTTGCGTAAGAGGTCTTGGACGAAGGGGCTACAGCTGCCACAGCCGCCGAGGCAGCAAGCCAAGGTAGAAACACATGCATCATGGCTATGAAAGTATGAGGTTCTGGACGTGCTCACATCTGCCTCTGGTCCCTGTGCACAGCTGGCTTATATACTTTGGCTGCAATGGTTGCTCAAATGAGAAATAGCTGTCCCCGGCTACAATGAGTGAGCTTACTTCGAGTAATGCTACTGCGTATCACCTCATCTAGAGATATAAAACTGCTACGAATGGTGGAAAATTAAGGTGCCAAGAGATTGCATGGTATGAACTCCGGCTCTCGCATCAGGACCTGCCCGAACAGCATCAACTTGAACTCTAGAGACATTCCGATTAGTGGGAAATTGCTGCGAGAGTAGGAGGATCGGTCTGTGATCGGCAGATGCATTTTGCGGGGTCGGCAACTCAGAATGCTCTACGAGGAGGGATTTCAGGGAATATTGAGCTCTTTAGCCTAAACGTTTGTAATATTACTACTGACGGTCCGGGATAAACTTAGCCATCTCAGGCATCAGAATAGGCAATAGCAAGAGATGCAGTTTATTAATGCTTTGACGGCTCTCTAGATACTTGGCAAGAGTGGGCGTTGTCCTTAAGCGAACAGATGGTGAAAAGCAGCTGGCTATCAACCAGACGGTCGACGTCATCAATGCCTCTTCTACCCTGCTTATCCGGGATCAACAGTTTCAGGAGGAAGCAGCGTAACAACGGTATCCTTGCGTGCATAGACTTTATTCAGTTTAAACTTGATGCAGGGTATCAATCAACACTATTGACGCCGCCATGACGACACGTCTCAGCAACGTTGAAACCATGTATAAATAAACAACTACCGCGCCAAAACATTCAAGTCCGCTCCAGCACATCGGTGATCCAGTCCATCGCCGCCTTGCTCTCCTTTAGCCCATACCGAAACGCCAGCGGAAAACAATGCATCTGGCCCTCCCACGCGAGCCATTCGCCCTGAATGCCCTCTTTCTTGCACTTTTCCCGGAATGCCACGGCCTCTGGCTCAAGCACGTCGTATGAACCCGTTATTCCATGGACCTTGACGTTGTTTTGTACCAGCACACTGAGATCTCCTTGAATCGGCGATACCCGGGGATCTCCAAAGGTCCAGTCAAAAACACCGTCTCTTTTGTCCTCTTCGGTCTTCATTTCGGGTGGAGGATGGTCTTCAAGTGAGCCATCCGGGCACCAAGTCTCGGCTGTGGAGTTTATGGCGTCATGCGTGAGTATAGGGTCGAACTTGTCCGAGGACTTGATGTCCTCATGCTCGTGCCGAAGATCAGTGCTTGGGCTGATGGCCAGGATGGCGGTAGGCGGCTTGCTGTCCTTTTCCACCCCGTTCAACAAAGTCCACAGCACTAGGCAGAGTGCAATGTTCCCCCCTGAGCTATCGCCAGCGACGACGACACTCTCGCCTCTCAGTGCTGTCTCTCTCAACAGGGCGTTGTACGCGTCCTCGATCTTGGGAAATGCCTCCGAGACTGGATACTTGGGTGCGAAGGGGGGAGAGACGATGGTGACTGTGGTGTTGCTCAGGCGGTACACGAGTTCGGCGCAGAGGCAAAAGTGCTGACTGCTCGGGGGCATCTGCCATCCACCTCCGCCAAAGTAGATGATCCTCCGAGGTTGTCTGTTGCTAGGTTCGCCTTCCTCTTCATGCTCTGGCTTGGAGGTCAGGTCGTATACCCAGATACCCTCGACCTGTCTCTCCTCAATATGGCATCGTTTAAGCGCGCTCTTGGGGGCTTTCAGCCGAGTTGGGTCTGCCGAATCTGTCTTTCCTGCTTTCACCAAGGCTGGCTTGATTGGTTTGAGGATGGTCTGGACCAGTCGAGTCGTCAAGTGTCGCTCGTCTCGTTCATCAACTGTGAGACGGGGGTTCTCCTTGGCATCACATTCGAGAGGTATCGAATGATCCTGGCCATCTGGCTCGTTCTGAGCCATGTTTGAGAGAAGGTCACACCAGTTTCTTAAACAATATATAGAGTCCGTCAGTGCTAACTCTGTTGTATCTGTTCTACCTTATTCCGCTCAAAGCTAATAGCACAAGTTGAAACCAAAATAGCAGAAGCCAAGTCGAAAGTGGAGACTATGCAGAAATGGTCGAGGTAGTTAATCCAGGAACTTCTTTTCAGTTTTGTACGAGGCCGATATTTCTTGGTCCAGCGCGTCATCGTGTGTCGTGACATCATGGAGCTTTTTACTCAGCAATCTCTGTAATCAAGGTCTTTGACCAGCCATGAGATACAGGACTAGATCTGATTGGTGGTGATATGCTGAGGTGCCACATATTGCATTACTTGCATTATAATCATACGATCCTTTCTGTTTATGCTTATGCATACATTTCGTGGCCAAGGCTGGTGGCTTCTAGCGGTTCGTCCTCGTCACCTACTACGTAGTAGCTTGGCGATGCAGTCAAAGTGATATCGTGAAACACATTACCCCCGTAAGAACAACACTGCGACGCGAAAGCTTTGTAAGAGACAACTTAGTGTTAGGTGATACAGCCCATCTGTATACAGTTATGCAATTAGTCAGGTCTTCCGACAGAAGTTGCAGTTTACTCCGATTCCCCCAAGACTCTCTTGCCCGCAACGCTGTCAACCCTCTCAGGGTCCATCATTCCACGAGTGTGATCAGCAGCAGTGACAAGCTCAGGCTTCTCCGCCTTCAACCTCGCAAACGTCTTCTCAGCATCCCAGACCCAAGGCGTCTTGGCCGCAAAGAGCAGATCCATCTCCTCCAGAGTACGCTGGTTACTCTCGGGATAGAGGGCCCAGACCATGGGGATAGCCAGAAAGTTGCACGCGCCAAAGATGTGCAGCGTGTTCTCGCCAATCTTGCTAAACATGACGGGGCACAGCAGAGTGAGCCAGCCGTTTCCGATACTCCAGCCAAAGACACCCCAGGCGTTGCCCTTGGCTCGGACCTGAAGCGGGAAGATCTCGGCGGGATACAGCCAGGGGACTGTCAACCAGGTCGCACCAAAGACAGATGTGAAGATGAAGACGAACGAGGCGGCGGCAGCACCGTAGGAGTTCGCTTTGCTGATATCTCCTGCTTCCCTCGCATCCTGTCCTAGTTTGGAGAAGGCAGCTGCAAGAAACATGGCAATTCCCTGTCCCACAGCACCCCAGTAGAGAGTCCATCTACGCCCAATGCGATCAAGCGTAAAGACGCAGATGAGGGTAGCGAACATGTAGAAGATGTTGTTGAGACCGCTGATCCATTGACTCTTTTCGGAGCTGAAGCCAGCGATTCGGAAGATGGTTGGCGCATAGACAGTAACTCCAGCAATGCCGACCCATTCTTGCATGATTTGCTACGGCTGGAGTCAGTGTAGGTACTTTGATTGAAGATCCAGGTTTACTTACCAGCCAGATCACAAGCTGGACACGGCGGCCAGTGTGAAGATCGCCTGAGCCGATACCGAACAGCATGTGGTAGTACGAGTTCTGGCTCGACTCCTTACTCTCGAGCTGAACAATATTTTTAATATCGTTGAACTCAGCCTGGGAGCGGGCAAGGTCTGTTTCGCTGGATCCCCGAAGACGGCGGAGGATGTAATGCGCCTCATCGTCGCGGCCGACCTTGACGAGCCAGCGGGGAGACTCGGGGAAGAACCAGACCAGGCCAAACAGGAAAAGAAGGGGGATGATCTGAAAAGCGATAGGGAAGCGCCATCGGATCGGTGAGGCACCTCCGTCGACGAAGGAAAGGCCAAACTCGAGCCAGTAGGCGACAACGACGCCAAAGATGTTGAGGGTGAACTCGATGGCGATGAACTGGCCACGAGAGGTATGCTCGGCAGTTTCAGTAGCCCAGACAGGCACAATGGCGTTCAAGATACCAGTCCCGATACCGTTGACGGCACGAGAGCAGATCATCCAGTTCGCATTCTGGGCTGAGCACTGCAGGACAGCTCCGATGATAGCCCAGACCGAACCAAGAGCAATCGTCTTGATTCTGCCAATCTTGTCGCCAACCCAGCCGCCTAGAAGACAGCCAAACAATGTTCCAAGATAGTAGACAGAGACGATGCCGCCCTGCAAAAGACTGTTGGTAACGACGGGGTCGCCAGTCTCTTCGTCCACGTAGCCAAAGCCCATCAAGTCAATGTAGTCCTTGGCGTTGTTGACACCACCCATCATACCTTGGTCGTACTTTGTTCTTCTTAGTCATCTGAGTGTTTTAGTTAGGTTCTGGGAACTTACGCCAAAGAAAAAGATGGAAAGGGCGGCGATACAGTTGATGCCGATGAGAAGCTGGCGCTTCTCAAGGTGGTTCGCCACATTGAACCCCGGAAGTCGCTCCATCTTGATTAAATACTAAGTTCTGTATACAATATGAAGTACCATCAAGTCTGGGGCGATCCTGGGGTCTTATATGTTTGTGTAGAGGTTGACGGTCGATGGGAGACAATCCGTCTCACCATCTCCACCCTCGGGTAACTGTACGCATTCTGACACTCGATTTGTTTTAATTAAACCACAAGGGGCGGAAACAGGGCCGCTCCATGATGCATCTAAGACGATCGTCTATCAAGGAAGAGCTTGAGGCTCCTCGTCGTGCATGACCGTCAACTGGCTCGTCCAGTAGTTGACAGGATCAACAACTTTGCAGGTGGGCCATGGTAGCAGTTGAAAGGCCCATGTTTTAGGCGCACGAATCAGGCATCAGATACTGGAAGTTCATTGGGTCTTGAATGGGCCGGCCTTTTATGTTTTACCTCGTGACGGATCAGCAGAGGTCGCTGGAGCGACAGGCACCAGCTTAAGGCTCGGTGCGGCTCCGTCGCGCGAGTATTTGTGACAAAAAGGAACTTGAGAAGCGTTTTAATGGGAGTTTCAAAACGGTCCCATGCAAGACGGCTTGCTGGAGTTTTGAGGCACGAACACAAGTGACTTGTTACGAGGATAAGATCTACCTACCTAGTCTGGACTGAGCTCGGCACATGGCTAAACTCGGAGAATAAATCAATGATTCATCATTATTCCCCGAGCAAAACAAGCTAAAACGTTCGATGATCTCTACTTGACCGCAAGGTCTGGTGGTGTTCTGGTAACCCCACAATATGCCCATGAGCAAGAACATCCCCACGGGCTCGCTTGTCAGAAAGCAGTCCCAAGTGTGGAGGACAAAAGAAGCCCACGCATTAGGCTTCCATCAAAGGTCCTTGCCGAGGGGCCGGGTTTTCAAGACATGGTATATCCGCCACGTCCCATTTCTGGTATTCATCTGGATTACTCGTGCAGTCTGCCGTCTGCAGTCATCATGTAGCTGCCAAGAGCTGAACCCGAGATCCTGGGACATTGAGGCTCACGCGAAAGCCTCGAGCTTCCGAGGTTATCCGTAGAGGATCCTTGTCGAGGAAGAATGGATGGGGCGGTCTTTGCACTTCATTAATTAGTCTTAGACTCGTGTGATAGAAAACCGCTGATCCTTGCGATTCCCATTCCAAGATGTCGAGGACGGATATTGGATGTCAAGGAGAATACATCACAAGATCAAACTTTACGTTGTCATCAGCTTAGACAGCTCAAAGACTGTTCAATACGGAGAGCTAAAGTGAACGTTGGCAGGTGTCTAAGTATCGACAGAGAAAAGGAGAGCTGACGAACATGTTCGAGACTGTTGGCTGGAACTAAACCCGCTGCAATCTATATCAATTCGGCTCGCCCCCAACATGAAACCGTTTGCAAAGTAGAGGACATAAGGAGTCAGGGAGAACAACGTGCGCAAGGCGTATCTTGTAACCGAGCTGGGGTGAACACCTCATGCTATCTACGAACCAGCCATTGGAATTTTGCACTTTCAAATCGTGATAATTTATACCCATATCAATCATAGTCTTTATAGAAGTACTAACGGCAGTTGATTGGGAAAGCTTAGAGGAGTGCCCAAAGCTCCGAGCCAGGTTGAATGGCCCAAGCAAAAGTGAGGACATACCAGTGATACAACCACGCAAAGAGAACAAATCATGGCGTATGATACAGTTAAATATTGTCCTGAACCCAAGCCTGTCTATCAGAGGGCTGAGGGGCTTCTGTGGCATATTTGCACTCACAACACAAGTCATCAGGGCTGTCGAATTACGTGCCGGCCACTTGAGTCGCAATGGAGTCGTTTGAACAGACGGACTCGTCATTGAGATCCTCTATCACAACACCAGAAAACGCGCAGTTCACAACCGCGACAACAACTTTTATTTAAGTCGTGAATCGATCGCGCAGACGTCGATGCGTAAGATTCTCCGACTCCAACATGGAGCGCGAGCTGATTGATTCGCGGCATCCTTCGCGCGTCATTCTCCTCTTTTATCTCTCTCCTGGTCGAATAAGTAGGCCCTGTCACGCCCCGCCAGTCTGAGTTGGAGATATGTCGGATATGCTCGACAAGGACGGGCTTTGTGGGCTTCGGCTCCCGGAAATAACGACGTCTGGGCTCAGTATCGAGGGCTGAGGGAACCTAGCGATCGTTATAACACGCGTGACAATAGGGTCTTATATTGTAACTTGTCTCAACTAACACAAACTATATGACATAATAATCCGGACGCTCAAGGCTTTTTATGCCGCCTACATTAGGCCCAATCTATATTAACAAATTTATGTAGGCCTTATGCGTCTTATTTATCGAACCTGGTCATCATTGACTTACCCTGTACTATTGCCTTTACCGACGTTCATATTTTACAGCCATCGTGGGAGATTAAAACGAAACAATCAAGATTGCTATTTACTACAACAAGAACAAGATAACAATAGAGAACGTTGTTTGGATAAAGCAGTATTATGTAGGAACTGGCCTCGGTTGAGTTATCCTTCTATAGCTCCAAAACGTATCCATCAGGAGGTTTTCAAAATGAGGCCTTTCGGAATCTTCTGCTTCTTAGCCTGCCCAATGCTCTTCTTGATTACTCTGGGTTGTCTACACAATCTCACGTTAGTACTCTCTATAAAGAATCATGGTATTTGAGAAGCCAGAAAACGTACTAAACTGGAATTCACCACCTTCATTAGTGATGCACTCGGAGAGATTGACATCGCACTCGGCGCTCTCGCCTTCAACGTTGCCAAGAGTAGCACGCAAGATTGGCGCAGAGTCATCGCCCTCGAGATCAAAAGAGATGTCCTGAGCAGAGTCGGCAAAGTCTAAGAAGTTAGCGTATCAACATCTCTGCAAAAGAGAAGCCGAGACCTACTCTCGCCACCCCATTGGAAAGAGCCGTCGTTGTTGCCAAGACAAGTGTTGAGGTCCAACTCGGCATCAACAAACTCGCCGTCTCCGTTTTCGAGCTGAGCCTTCAGAATGTGGCCATCTTTGACGGTGATATCTTGGGCGCTTTCGTGGAATGTCATGATGGCTTTTTGGGGCGGAGTCCTACGCAGGATATAACAAAAGACCGTTGCTGGATTGTCTTCCTAGAACACGAGGTGGTAAGAAGAGTCCGGCTCTCACTGATATAGGCCGTATTGAACTAAGGAGGCCTCTTTGATCTCACAAGGTGCCATCTACCACGCCAAGATATCATCGAGTTACCCCTCTTCATTCCTTCAAGGCCTTGTCATCAGCCAAGAATACCATGGTGGTCTGCATCGTCAAGTTGATTGAGTCGAGTCGTGACTGGACATAGTCTTGGCTTGTGGAAAAGGGCTGACATGTGTGGCCGATGAGTCCGTCTTGGCACAGGACCACAAGACGGAAGGCGGCACAGACACTTGGCTTGCCTTTTTCTAGAGACGAATGAGGGTTATAGAGGCTGGATGATCCACATATCGCCGCAACGGGAGGGGACGTGTTGGAGTCAGCCAAGGAAGGCCAAGGAGGGCTAACACAGAAGTGGAGGTTTTTGAGGAATCCTGACTGCATTGGAACTAGAAGGGCGAGAGCGTTCGGTGGAGTTGTTGGGCGTAGTGCATGTAGAGTCAGTAATGATGATGATGGAGGCTTCAGGTGAGCTCAGACATCTAATCATGACTGGGTCTCGTTGACGAACGCACCGGCGAGGTCCGCAGCTCGTTTACTTCTTCATTGTCGGCCATCGTAAAAGCCAGCCCTGGCTCGTCTGTCTCGATGAAAAATGTCACATCGAGGCGCAGTGATTAAGTCTAACGTAATCCCGGAGAGATGCCACCTATTCCTGTTCCATACAGCTGTGACCAGTTTGTTCGTCTTTTCAAATTCTAACCTTCAAGCCGAGTAGCGTTGGAGTAATCTATCGCTTCAGCTTAGCCTCGAGCATCACTGTCTGACCATAAGCGGAAGGATAGATCTTGACGAGCTCCAGGCCAGCGGCATCGAACATCTGTTCAAAGTCGGCCTTCTTCTTTTCCTGACCTGTCATGCACAAAAGGGCAAAGTCAAGCCAGTATAGATTCATATTCTCATGGACCTCTACCATATCTGGGATGAGCATGTCGCAGATAATGAGGCGGGAGTCGGGGCCCATAGCAGACGCGGTGTTCTTGACGAACTCGGTGCAGACTGGGGTATAAAAGTCATGGAGGAAGCGGCGCATGAAATAGATATGAGCGTCTACCAGGAAGAATGTGATTTAGCAGAGTATTTCTCGACCAGGAGGAGGGTGAGGTTATCTCTAAGATATCAAGGTACGTACTCTTAACGGGCTGCGGTGTGAATGCATCGTAGGTCATGAGCTCAATGCCTGGAAACTCCTCGGGTTTCAAGTTATCAATGACGCCGGGCAGGTCTTGGAGGATGAATTTGGCGTCGAAAGCACCCTTGAGATCGTTTCGGATAGCAAAGCATGATTGACCACGGCCAGCACCAATATCAACGAGGAATGGGCGCTCAGGGTCCTTTTCGACCTCTTCCTTTAGAGAGGCAAATGGGAACATGCCAACGATAGGCATCAGCTGGTCAGCCATGAACATGTTTGCGTTCCAGACCTCGCGACGCTCTGGATCCGGGTCGATGTCGAGAAGCTCGTAATACGACTTGCCGAGGTGCTCTTTGCCGACAGAGTACACGGCGGGGGACTTGACTAGATCAAAGATTTGGTCCGGCTTATGAGATTTGAGGTACTCGGGTAGATGGATCCAAGCGCGAGTAAACTCGAGGGTGATCATGAAGAAGGAGCCCATACCCATGGGGTTAAGGGCTCGGGAAAGGTCGTTATGGGCGTATGTGTCCGGGGAAGTCTCGATGAAGACGCCGTGGTTGACGGCCACGCGGTAGATACGGTGGATAACGGTACTGGCAACGTTTGTGATGCGGGCTAGCTCATCAGCCGTGATGGAGCTGCCGTCCTCGGGCATGGCATGATAAGCTCGGATGCCTAGGATAGTGTGAAAGGCGCCCCCCAGACTGAGAAACTCGAACAAGCGAGTCACCAAGTCGATAGGCTCTTGAAGAGTGGCGCGGACGCGCTCGGTTTGCTTTATGACAGCCTGATGGCTGATGGCGCTGTCCTCGTAGGCCTCAAGATCGGCCACGAGCTTTTTGGCTTCTTCGAGGGCCTTGCTGACCTTTGGGTGGACCATTGCAGACGAGTGTGAATAATAAAGTAGATATGGTGACATATGGGTTATAAGAGAGGTATGGATATAGGGTGCAACAAACGGTGCAAACGGCAGACCAGTAACAGTTCGTTGTACCTAGAGAGAACTACGCAACTTCAAATTGAGGCATTAAGTATACGAGTGAACGATTATATGTATTAAAAGGGGAGACAAGCGGGTTCTTGAAAAGTTGATGAGTCGATGTTTGCCAAAAGAGAGGGTCGAGTATCCAGAAAGAGTAACAGAGCCGATGAACCTCGTCTAATCCTGGGGTTCTATGCATTGGAAGAGTGGGTTAATGCACTATGATGTCTCTACCTGAGCGAGGGGAATCTTGGGAGGAAAACAACAGGATGTAGAGTATTAAAGACAGGAAAATACAGTGTAGAATTTGATGGGTTGGAAGTTGCCATGGCCGAGCAATCTCAACAAGGCAAAAGGCTCTTCACCGTACTTGCTTTGCCGCAGTCAGTTATACAGCCTAAATTCCCACCGTAAGAGAATGGAGGGGGGTCAGAGGCACCTTCTAATTCGAGGAAGCGAATCCTACCTACTAGCAAGCGAGACCTTTACCGAATAACCTATGGGTTTAAACGCAGGTTTCTCTTATTGACCCACCTGCTCATCTCCTGCCACTCTGACTTTGTCCTTTTCCATCCGCGGACGCCAAAGATTAAGCTTTCACTACTACGGCTACGCAGATCCCGATCCCCTAGAAGTATACTATTCTTGAATTAATAGTCTTTGGCACTTGCTAGTCCAATAGGAGCCATCGACACACATACTTTTACCTATAGACCCTGCCGACCATGCCTTCACCCGATCCCCGCCAGGACGAGGATGAATTCATCCAGCCCGATAATGTCAGAATCCATCCCTTGGGCCCGAAACAAGCTGCAATACCTCTACTGATAGCTGAGCATTCTTCTCGACGTGCCGGCTACGCGGGCGTGGAACTCTTGCGATATGAGCGACAGGAGCTGACTATGGCAACCTTCTAGGAGCAGCAAAGTGTAACCGACGATGAGGTTAGTGAGCCTCTGGAATCCAATATTTCTATGGTCCCGTCTCTCCCGGAAATAAGAGACATCATGAGATACTCAGGGACTTGGTGTGCACTGCTACACTAACCCAGTCAAGTATGCCCACCCGCAATGGAACGCTAATCAGTACCCTGCTCTTCGCATTAGGTATTCGACGACCAGAGCGAGAGGTCATCACTGACGTCCCTCACATCCTCCGTACTGAAGGGCCAGGTTGAAGGAGGAAGAACTTATGCAGTCTACGGCAAAGAAGGTCAGAGCCTACGGAAGCCTCGGAAACATCTTGAAAATCCATGCTGACACGAGGTACACTATCAGAATACGGATTGCCAATGGACGAGGCCGAACTCGATCGTATTGACATGTGCCATACCAAATACTGTGCGCTGATCGGCAAGAATAAGTACCTGTCGCCTATCTCCGAGCCCCAAAGGATCCTGGACCTTGGCTGCGGGACTGGTTCGTTTGACCTCGTTTCCCCACTGCAATATCTTCCTGATGACATCAAACTAGGTATATGGTCTATCGAAATGGCCGAGGACTTTCCTGGTGCCCAGGTCATTGGCACAGATGTGGCCCCCACGCAGCCCGACTGGTAAGGGGAGACCAACGACAACGACTGCACAATAATATTGGCATACTGACTTGAAATCAACTCGCAGGGTACCGCCAAACTGCTCCTTTGAACTCGACGATATTGAGAGGGTTTGGACATGGAAGGAGGAGAGCTTCGACTTGATCTTTGCGAGAGACTTGTTACTCGCTATTCGAGACTGGCCAGGTCTCATCGACCAAGTCTACACGTGCGTCAAAACTACCATATTATGGTCCAATTCGGGCATTGCTAACCGTGTCTGCTCTCCAGCCACCTGAAGCCTGGTGGCTGGGTTGAGTTCCAGGCCATCGTCGGTGTCCTCGGCTCCGACGACGACTCGATCCCAGAGGACAGCTACCTGCGCAAGTTCTCGGGCATGATGGAGACGGCTTCTTCCAAGTACGGCGCCAGCCTCACCGACCCCTTGAAGTGGAAGAGCTGGCTCGAGGACCGGGGATACCAGAACGTGACCGAAAAGGTATTCAAGCTGCCGTTCAACCCGTGGCCCAAGGACCCGCGCATGAAGCTTCTGGGCGCCTGGGAGATGGAGAATCTTCTGAACGGGCTCGAGGCTATGGTTACGAGAATGTTCCAAAAGGGCCTTGGCTGGTCCGACGCCGAGGTTGCCGTGTTCCTGGCGTTCCTGAGAAAGGAAGTTAAGAACCCGCAGATGCACGGGTATTGGCCCTAGTAAGTGAGCCCAGATAATTTCACCTGCGTCGTCGTTACAAGCGAGCGATGGCCGATTTCCTTTGACTGAGGAGTACTGATCTGTTTCCATAGTTACGTGGTGTATGCGCAGAAACCGACCGACGAATGATGGCAGTAATCGTGAGTTGTTTGGAAAGAGGCGAGCAATGAGTCTAGGACCAGCTCAGTGAAAATGGGTACAGATAGAAGAAGATTGACTTTAGATTTGTGAATGGCGATATGGGGAAACAGAACGTTGGCCAAGGTGTCACATAACATGTTCCTTGTGTTGGTCTGCAGAATATAGTTGCTTTCTGTTTTGTAAAGTGTCTCCCAGCAATCATCATTGAATACTTGTAAAATCTTTGCGGCAATGAATCACTGCTACTTTAATGACTGAGAAGATCTAGATCAGGATTATCTTTCACATATTAACAAATAAGCTCTACCAACCATCACCGTCCTTCAACGCGTGTCTCTTCCGGATCCCATGTAGTCTACAAAACATAGGGTAATTGCAGGTCCCCAGTCGCGGCATTCTTCGGCCCGCTATCATTTCGCCCTGGCTGACCTCTACGTATGAAGGTCGAGAGCTATCTTTCCCGCTACTGGTCAAATTACGTGGTGAACATTAGTGTACTCACCCTCGTAGTGCCACGCCAGCAAGCGATGTACCTCAGTAGTGCTGTCTACAGGGAGCCGGTGCACACAATCCGGCCGGAGCTCGAATGCGCCGTGATTAGAAAAACGCCCCAGGGAATTTAATGAAACAATAAGTTTGATTAGGCCGTTACGCATCTTATAAGGATGAGATTTCTACTTCGGGCAAGTCGCCATGGAGCTCCCTGTTGTGATATTGCCTCTTTCGGCATGGGTAAACACCGAGAAAGATTGGATGACTCGCTGTATGACCCTATCTCCGGCTTCGAGAATCGAGCTCTGTGCATGGTTATAAGATCCCAAATATAGCTCTTCTCTTGGCCGTTGGGGCCGTGCCCGAGATCTCGGCAGTTACTCTTGATCCGGGTTAGTCGATGTGCCCCAGCAAAGCTTACATGCGAGATGAAACAAGTAACCGAATATCTTTTGAACACGAGTCCATTGCTAGGCGATGTTACGTAGTAGTTGTGGCACGGTTTACTGCAAGCTGCCACTTTCGTATAGGGCTTTTTGCAAGAGCATCAAGAAGTCACGGCCTACGGTTTAGAAAGCAGTCGTCCTTCGAACAAAATGAAATACTTGAACTAAACAATATTGCCACTAATACGAATGTGTGCCTGAGTAAATATTCGATATACCTTAGAACGATCTCTTGCGAAGCTTGACCTCCAGCCCTTCTTGTCGGGGGAACCAGCTGTTGACCACCTTCCACTCCTTCTCCGGATTCTCCAACTCAATCTCATATAGAGTAATCAGGGTTGCGAGGACCTTGTACGTCTGAAACAGTCCCATGTACTTGCCGATGCATGTACGGCTGCCACCACCAAACGACAGATCAGTCTGGTTCATCGATAGCAGTCTCTTCTGGAAGCTTTCCTCCGACTCGCCGCCCTCTTCATCACGGAGCCATCTTTCGGGGCGGAAAAGGTCGGCATCCTCTCCATAGACGGACTTGTTTCTCGCCAGAATGTACGGGCTCATGCCGACGATTGTGCCCTTGGGAAGATAGTCACCATTGGGGAGCGCAAAGCCTTCGGCGGGGACGTATCGCTCCATGGTCATTGACACACCAGGAAGCATACGGAGGGCCTCGCGAACGACGGCATCCAGATAGGTAAGTGCCTTGGCCTCCTTGTAGCTGGGCGGCGTGCGGCCTTGGAACCCTGCCGCAAGAATCTCTTTGGTAAGGCGACTCCAGACCTTGGGGGATCTAAGTGAATAATACAAGGAGCTGCGGATGGTGATGGCGGTGGTATCAGCACCGGCGATCATGTTGACCATGAGCCACGAAATGATTTGAGGGTCATTGACAGTCTCCGGGTGCGTGCTCTTGGCCTCGATAAACTTGTCCAAGAAGTCTGGGGTTTCAGGGTTGTGGTGCTCCTTGTCATTGCCTTGGTACCGATCAACCAGGTGCTTGATGGAGATGCCAGTGATGGTATTGAATCCAGGGGGGCCAATGTGGCAGACAGGGTTCTTGTCACAGATGCGGTCCAGGAAAGGCATGGTACCGACAACGGTAAAGTAGTCCATGGCCTTGTCGGCATTACCCAGGGTTCCATCAAAGTCGTAACCCTTTTCGAGATATCCAATCGGCTGAGAAAAGGTCACAGCGCCGACGATATCCCAAGTACCTAATGTGAACCCGGTTAGTCAATGGCAGTAGATAGAGATATGACAGATCGAGTGAGGCTTACAGAATAGGGTCCACTGTCCAATATCGCAGACTTTACCAGCATTTTCTCCATCCATGTAGCGCTTCTCGAGCTCCTCGCAGAACTTGTCAATGACTGGGTCCATGTGCGGCTCTAGGAGGGTCATTCCCGAGGGCGAGTAGTGCTTGGCAATGGGTTGTCTCTCCTTCTTGTGCTTGACAGGATCGGTCTGACTGAAGAGGTTGAGGACAATCTGGCCATTGACAAGAGCACTGCTACCATGATAAAACTCGGTCTACGGGGCTCAGTTAGGTCAATGGCATCACTACTAGGATAAAGCTGGCACCGACCTTGAGCCAATCGCCCTTGATACTGAAGATGGTCTTGATCAGCTCGGGCATATCGACATCGATGATGCTGGGCGTGATGCGGACGATTGGTCCATATTTGCGGTGCAGTTTATCGAGGACAAGGTGAGAATCTCCGGTCCAAGCTTGATAGAGGTACCATAATCTAGTGAATCCTTGACGAGGGTCAGCCGTTGAACAAAAGCAATGCGATCGGTCCGAGCCTTAGATTGCGAGGAGAAAAGAAACGTGAGGTGCACGGGACTTACTCGCGAGAAACGGACCAGGGTACTTCCTGAGGGGCGACGTGAAGTATGAGCCAATGGTCCAGAGGGACAAGGTGCTGATGGGGACAATAAAAAACAAAAACAGCGAAGGCGAAGCTCGGAAGACATCTCCAGCCTCGAGCAGGGGGCGGTTTAGATATTCAGTGTGATTCGTCATTCTGCGCAGCTATCTGTTTGAAACACGGGATGGAGAGGGAAGAGCGAATGCAGCGTTTGCATGGGGACTCACAGCCCAATATGTAACTCATAAAGCTGCGGCCATGTCCCCTACCTGGTTCTTTGCGGGCATCCCCTTTCAGAGACCCGACGGCGAGGGCCGCCATGTGCGAGATAGCGGCACGCGATCTGCACTAGAAGACCCATGCAAGCACTGTTCGTCAATGTTGTATTGCGGCTTGAATCCGTCGCCATGATGAGACACTGGGGTAAGGGGGATGAGAGAGTCTGGTTTCATTCGGGCAAGCGCTTGTTGGTCCGTTGACGATGTGGAGGGGGGCAGCAGGGGCCTACATCCTTCTAGCCTTGGTGTACCGACTCGAGCGCAGCAAACGTGCACTAGCTAGGGGAGCCTAGACAAAGGGGGAACCGTGTCTAGTCCGTAGTGCGAGAAACAAAACCTGAACTACCGACTCGAGCTGCCGCCCCAGCCGGAGGAGAATGTCTGCTCCAAGGCCAAAACAGCGGGGTGGAAAGTCGACCAGGGAGTCTTTGAACAATGCCCTCTCTGAACAATGGGATCGGCGAAAGACTGGCCCTCAAGCGAATGCCCCAACTTGTCGACGTTCCAAATCCACCTGCCAGCATCAATGCCGTGCCTCACATGGGTGATTAGCCAGCCAAGTACCGTCCCTCCGCGACGCTCCCGTTGAACGATCCATGCCTTCGTCAATCTGCATCTTGATACGCGATACCACGCACTTAGATGATAAAGGCGATGCTAAATAAACGCGATACCACGTACCTAAATAGACTAGGTAGACTAGTGACATCCCTGTAGGGTTGCGAGCGGAGCGGCCCAACGGACGGCGGCCCGGCGGATCATCCTTAATCGGAATGGGGTCGAGATTGGGGAATGAATGCTACTAGAAGACCACTCGTGCGACAGCCTCCAAGGCCCTAGAAAAAGCGTGGAGATTTCTCGTGGAGATTTCTCGTGGAGATTTGTCCTGTTTGTTCCCTCCCACCGACAAGCATGCTTGGCGCCGAGAATGATTGTCCTTTTGCCGCCGCAAAGACCCTAATTGGCCCCCGACTCGTGCTGTTGTGAGCTGTCTTGTTCTCTCAAGACTCGTCACGTCTTTGCTTTTTCTGCCCCCCATGATCTACCAGCAAACTGCGTCGAGGACCCCTGCATAGCGTCGCACCAAGGACTAGGCTCATGCAGATACGGCCTGAGGTTACATCCAAGCATTGATCGCCTACGCCTTTCTGGCAAGGTCTTGTTCCCTCCATCTCGTGGCCTGGCCGAGACCAGGATACAAGAGACGCAAACGTTGATTATCTTGGGCACTGCCGTCCCTAATGCCATAGTTCTGGTTCCGTCTTGGACATCTGTTCCTCTCTTGCTCCCCAAGAGCAATTGCTTTGTCGACTCCCACTGTTGTCCGTACCAAGATAGCCAAGATGATGGGAGGTAAGGGCCCTATGACGGTGGCCGTCATGTGGGCGTTTACAGCCATGACCTGGATCTTTGTCTGTCTGCGGCTCTACACGCGATACTTTATTCTCCGCCAGATTGGCTCGGACGACTATGCATACGTGCTCAGCGGTGTAAGCTCTCTTCCTTGTACTGGTCCACGGCTCTGCTTCTGACGCGACAGCTGCTTAGATATTGATTCTCCTCTACACCATCTTTATGAACATCTCAGCCATATATGGCTTCGGCCAAGCCATCACCTCTCTCGAGCCGGACGATTCCGCTCTGGCTATCAAGTACGAGCTTATCGGGCAGACATTCGCGGTCATTGGCATGTCTGTGGCAAAAGCATCGCTTGGGCTATTTCTGCTGCGTATCGTCGTCGAGATGTGGCACAAGGTCGTCATCTGGGTTGCCATGGTTTCTCTAATGGCCGTATCAATCCTTACTGCTGTCGGCCTCTGGGTCCAGTGCACCCCGGTGAAGAAGATATACGATCCCCTGAGAACACCAGAAGGTTCATGCAATGTTGCCATAACGCCCATCGCAATTACTTTGGGAGGTACGGGCTGCATCATCTCTTCCCTGCCCTTCCTTGGCTAACAATGGTTCTTTAGTATGGTGTGCTGTTGCCGACTTCTTCTTTGCCATCTTTCCCTGGATCTTTATCTGGAGCTTGAACATGAAGTACAAGGAGAAGATTACCATTGCCGGCAGTATGAGTTTCGGAATCATGTAAGTGCACGCCCGGCACAAGTCGAATCTGGCAATCTAACTGTAGACAGTGCTGGAGTCTGTGGCATTGTCCGCACTTACGAAGTCGCAACCGGATTCACAGAAAACTACACACGTAAGCAAATATCCCTTCGTCAGGTAGACATAGCTAACGCGGCCAACAGTGGACACTGTCCCTTTGATCATCTGGTCCGCCGCAGAAATGGCCGTCACCCTCATGTGCATCGGTATCCCCATCCTCCGACCGCTCTACCGCCGCGCCATGAACAGCTCAACCTTCTCTACCGAGCGATACTACAAGAAGCAAGGAGAAGGAAGCGATGAACAGAGCTACGATCTTGGAAGCTTGCAAAAGAACAACCGGACCACCGACAGCAACCGGGGCTTCCCTGGGGCAGATCCCAAGCTGGGGATTCGCGGTCCTGGTACCATCACACGGATCGCTGGGGAGAACCCGAGTGATGAGTCGATACTTGGGCCCGAGTACCGCAACAATTCTACTATGGACAGGCACAACGACGGCATCCAAGTCAAGAAGGACGTTTCGGTAAACTGGACCAAGGGGACGGCGTGTTGATGGACTAGAAAGACATAGAATGCTGTTGATTAGAATAGGTTGGGTTATGAACTACACTGGAGGCTCACTGCACGTGTCACAAAAAGGGTCAAGGGAAAGGATATGGTTTCTTATTTCGAGTTGTATAGTATACGGACGGTAAAAGGAAACAAAGGCGGGTTAAACGTATATCACATTTCATATATTTATATTATCCCTATACTATCGAGAAGGCATGATCATACCAGACCTGCAGTGATTACATCCTTATGACACTTGTATCAACCCCGTCCTGTTGAATCCCATGTCTGCCCAGTCGACAGCCTCTGTAGCCCTCGCCATCCAGTCACTGCATGATGCGTGCATTTTCTTCGCCTTTTCCGATCTCGCACACGTCCTATTATCAGCGGCCAATAACTCCACAAGTCTGATAAACGGCTGGACAACTTGAAAATCTGAGCGTGTTCGTGGAGATTCTGGGCTGTTGACAACATTACCCAGAAGGGTTGTAACAGCAGCAAAGATGGGGTGAAGAAGCAGCCTAGCGGGAGTTAGAAATCCGACGTATCAGGCTTCGCTGTAGACAAGGTTGCTCACCAGACACATGCATAGTCGCCATGAGGTGTCGTCTGAATCAGACGGACTGCCTTTCGCGACTCGTATATGCAGACACGTTCCAGAGGTTCTGGCGACTCGGACGAAGCATCGACTGAAGACTGCTCTTTTGCCGGCAAGTGACGGTCGATCATGATAAGACAGTTGAGGTAAGTGAATCGCAGGATGAGCAAGTGCACGATATCGGGCTTGAGATGGGCTTGGAACGGAACAAGAGAGTCATCGTAAAAATCAATCTTGACGCCACGCTTCCAGTAAGAGAGAATGGAGTGAAGTTCTTGAGCCGCGGTTTCTCTCTGAACCTCAGATTTCCAAGACGCCTGCACCGAGTACAGCCTCTGGTAGAACTGTCCTTGGATGATGGCAAGGCCTATGCGGCACCTGAAGAAGTCGACGCTGCAGGGTTCACCGGAGCACACTCTCAACTCCGTGATGTTCTCGGTAGGCAGCTCCGCATCCATATCATCGTCGTCTTGAGTAAATGGCTGTCCCATCCGTAGGCTGATATCTTTGTCAAGAAAGTATGCAGTCCAAAAGACACGTCTTCCTTGTTCAGTCTCTGCAGGCGTAAAACCCATGCTTTGTGTCTTTCGGTGCAGCCCCATGGCATGAGCCAGTCTCACCGCAGATGCTGTGAAAACCTAGGCCGTCTGCGGATTTGACGTCCCCTGAAGGATGATGGCCATTCCTACCAAGGCCTGGACAGCTGGTAGACTGTGATGTAGCACATTCAGCCCGGACACAACAATGCCATTGCTGTGGAGGTAGCCGCAGGCCTGTGTATTCTCATACTCTGTCTCCAAGTTGCGCATTGAGCGGAAACGATGTGCTATTGCGAGAACAACGTTAATGCATGCCCACCATGCGGGATCACTAGGGCTCGAGCTCGGGTACTGGTTCTCGAGCTGCTGTAGGAAGCTCTGCTCATCGAAGAGTGGGAAAGCGTTGTTGGAACTTCTGAAGGCATCTTTGACCAACTCTAGGGCGACTAATCTTGTAGGAAGGCCCTGGAAGGTGGGTAATGAAAATGGGCCAAGTGAAAGGCTTTCCTTGCCTGATGCAAACGGACGCCTCGGAGAAAGAAGATCGTTGTCGATCAAGCTGATCTTTCCTGGAATCTTCCCGTTGCCTTGAAGCCAGGGAGAACAAGAAAGGTCTGCCAAGAAGCCGTCGTTAGAGGAAACTGCTTGTTGGTTGACCATGGCCATCTGTAAGTCACGCACACCAGTATCACCCTCTGTGGTCCCATTCGTGTCAAGGTTCATGATACTTTCATCAAGCATGAAATCGGTTGGGGCCTGCTGGGTGGCAGGAAGTCCCTTTTCTAGCAGGCCTTCCATATTCTTCAACCTTTCTTCGAGCTGCTGGATGTACTTGAACCTGATTTATATCAGTATGAGTATGATCTTGGAACCGCCGGAGCCAGTTTACAAACGTACGCAGCTGGTTTTCGAGGCTTCTTCTTCGGCGGGGTTGGAGTAAAGTGACAGAGGGCATCGAGCTTGATACAATGTGCGCAACCTTGGTTGCTTGGTAGACATCGGATCTTCTTTTTGTGGCATATGTCGCAGGCTTGAGATGCCGAATCAGTCGAAAATACTACCTCAAGATACCGAGGATCAACTGCATGTCTTACCTTCACTACGGCCTGTCGAGGCCTTGCGACCTCTGGCTGCTCCCTCACTGTTTCATTGTCTTGCATTATGTGTGATGTCTTGTCTTTGGCGTGGTGACGTAGCGGTAACCGCGCGAAACAAAAGATTTCCAGTAGCTGAGTAGACTGAAGTTCAATGTTATCAATCAATAGGCAAGAGAAGGTCCCTGATGAAGCCAGGAAGTAAGCACTACTACATCGAACATCAAGGACCACACGTGACGACGACCATATTGGTTGATTATAAATCAGGGCGTATTGAGAACGATTCAGCCGCCTACGCCATGTTAATAATATGCCTCAATTGTCGGCTAGCACGATTGGTAATATTAGAGTGAAAACAACAGGATATTATATAATTTGATCCAAATTTCTGTACTAGAACGGTTTATATCCCGCTCCCTTGACAAACGTCTGTTGCCAAGGGCCCTGCGAATCTCCTTCAGCGAGCTGCGTGTAGAATTCCGCATGTGCAGGCCCATCAATACCAGAGTAGGAAGGGGAACCATCTGCCTGTCTCTCGTCGGCGTAGTAAAATCTGCAACAGTCAGTCGGGCCTCGGGATGTCAAGGAACAGGTCGAACTTACTTGAAACCCTTGCTCTTGTACGCCTCGGAAGCACATTGGATGACGTGTGCAGTCGCCGATTTGCCGACACCAAGATCCATATACGGGACGATGGCCAACACATTGGTACAGTTACCGGTGTAGATAAAGGTTCGCGATGCGGAGTCGGGGAGCTCCTCAAAGGCCAGCGCGGCTTGTTGGGCTGCTACGAAAGCGCTTGTGGTGTTGATGGTGAGATCGTGGGTAAAGTCCTTGAGAGGAAGCTTGAGAGGATTCTTTGCATCGCAAGCAGTCGACGCAGAAGCTACGAAACATTAAGGGACTGGTACAAGGGTAGTAGAACCAAACGAACATACCGTTATAAATCACAACAGATGGAGAGCCGAGCTGCGATTTAACCTTGGTAAAGACCTTTTCGATGGACTCCGGGTCGCTAAAGTCGCTGCGCACGTTGAGATGATCTGGGGTGCTGTCTTCCTCGCGCAGGCTTCGGGCTGCGAGTGCGACCTTGTAGCCTTTGGCTGCAAAGGCACGACCAACACTCTTGCCGATGTTGGCTCCAGCTCCAAGGATAAGAGCGACTGGGGATTTAGAAGCCATGGTAGGGGCTTATGAGATTGATGAATAGGCAAGTGATTGTGAAGAGTGATAGTGGAGGGTGCAGGTAAGATTATATGTTGATGTTGGATGTAAGATGGCTGGTAGTAATTTGGTATATCGGTGGACGGAGACAGACTAATATATTTACCTGATAACTCGCCACCGTATGAGCTTCATTTGTAATGATGTAATTACGTAATGCTCTATTAACAATAAGACTCAGGCTCAATATTACGAAGTTGCGCAAGTCAGCTCCGGAGCGGACCTTACGGAGGATCCGGGTGGTCAGCGCGTGGAGGGACACTTTTGAGGCACCCTTCCTCGGACTACATCGACTTATTTGTCGGACTAGGTAATCTCTAAAGGAGAAGCAGCTAGCCTTTAACTAGAAGGTCTTGTGTATAAAATCGGTCACCTACTAAGGGACTATTAGTTAGGTCCTTACGACTTTAATCTACTTGATACATACTAGCTACCGTAAATGGCCAGTGGTATAATCTGGTGAAGAAATCGATTAAGTCCGAGGAAAAGTCCGAGGATAGGTACCCCGATTTTGTCAGCACTGTCAGCCTGCATTGCCGGTCCCGGAACAGAGGCGTGATAATACAGGGGTTGGGTAGATTGTTATCTAAGATTCATTTCTGATATGTAATGGGGTTTTAGAGCTCGCGCAAATTAACAAGTAGCCGAGAAATCCTGGAATCCAAGACCCCAACCGCCGTAGTTGTAGTTGGGCAAGCGGTGCGATGGCTGTCAAGGGCACAAGTCGGAGGCTCGGGCAAGGGAACCGGAGTTAAGACTAATCCGGTGACATGACGGGGGGAGGCATAACCTCATGCCTCTGTTTGCCTCATCGCATACCTCCGGGCCCGGGTCTTCGATAGTCCCTTGAGAAGCCGCAGCGAAGGGGGGGCGAGTGGATAGCTATATAAGGCGAAACCCATACTAGAAAGGTACCAGGCAAGAATCAAGTCATCTCTCATCGTATTAGCAGCTATCTATTAGCTCCCTAACCTCTTCACTCTTCTTGCGCATTTACCCCGGGACAATGGCGAACAGAAACGTCGGTAAACTCATTGTATTTCCTTACGAG
>JABEYC010000398.1:0-79540 GCA_013266195.1 Fusarium zealandicum
TCCCACGTCATTCTAGGACGTGCGCCAGAAAAGCCAAGAAAACACGGATGCTCGCATTGGCTTGTCGAGACCCCACAGGCTTCCCGTTCCGTGTAGACAACCCCTGAGAGTGCCGAGCTTGAGAACAGTACCCGTCTTATAAGCATGTTCAAACCAATGCGACCCCGGCCTCTCGACTTATCCGATGGCGGCGTGATCATGACATGGCGGTCAAATGGCCCAACACTCAGCCGTGCACGAGCTGCTTCAGCCTCTTCTCAATCTTCTCCCGACCTTCAAATGTCTGCCAGACCTCGTGAGGTGCTCCATCAACAATATCCCAGCTCTTGAGCTTGTCTGTCAGCTTTGTCAGATCCCGCTGCTTCTTCTCCCAGGTGTGGCTATGCTTGATATGCTCTCCCGAGCTGATCACCACCAGGGGCGTGTCCTTGTCCTGGATCTGTCGGCTGGTCTGCGCGTCGCGTCGAGTGAAGGAACCCGCCACCAGGCTCTCCTGCAGCTTCGCGAATATGAACTTGCCGCCCTGCTGCGCTGAACGGCCGTATACCCGGTCCCGGCTCGTTCGGCCACGGAAGACGGCACCTGAGAGTCTATCGAGGCCAAGCGGCGAGATGACACCGCGGAGCCAGAGCAAGAATCCTCGACTAGGCGATCCAACTTGATCGAGCAGGTCCTCATGGAATGGGTCAATGAGAACCAGGCCTTTGACATGGTCTCCGTGACGCGATGAAAAGACTCGCGAGTAGATGGAACCAATGCCAGAGCTGGCCAGGATCCATGGCCCTCTCTCTCCTGCGTCAGCCAAAGCCTCGCTGAGAGCATCGACCACAAAGCCCGCCGATGAAGGCGAGGGCGCATTGTCTGACCAGCCATAGCCAGGACGGTCCGCGAAACAGTATCGAGGGAAGGACCCGTTCTTGACCGCGTTGTCCGCAAACGTCCAGAATTCGTATTCGACGGATCTCTCACCACCTTCGAACAGCACTGTAGGGAGGTCGTTGCCCTTGGAGTCGGTCTTGTTTCCATGACAGTATACGTGAAGACGGTATTTGCCATCATCAACCCAGTGAAGCTTCCCTGGGGGTGGCACGGCCGCGTCGAGAGCCCGAAGAATGATGGTCAGAGTAATGAGGAACACTGCCACCGACATGATGGCATAAGCAATGGTCGAGATCATCACCTCTGACCATTCAAAGAGTGTCCTCCTCGTCTCGGCTCGCCCTGTCAAGCGTTCCTCCTCCTCTGCTTTGCCCCATTTCACCATGCGGTCCGTGAAGAGGGTCCAAACGCTCATGAGAAGAGCCCAGATGACGCTGGCAGCACCAACCCAGCTCTCCTCGTATCGAGTCTTTTCAACCGCCAAAAGAACGATCATGTCGAGGAGTAGAACAACCTACAAACATGTTAGCACAGCTGATACAAACACTCCAGGTCCGGGGCTATTCAAGCATACCGATAAAAAGACACACAGGATTCTGACGCTCTTGGATGGTACTTCGAAAAAGAGGAGGGTGAAGATCAGATTGGCGAGGGTCCAAGTGGCATAGCCAAAGGATAGCCATATGCTGCCCCGGGTCTCGATACCAGGCGGCGTCGCAAACGTAGACACCAGCAGAAGAACCCACCAGACGAGGGTTGCTAGGGTGAAGGCGATTGTCAAATAGCGTAGAGCTCGGATGGGCCATAGATTGTATGGAGATACGGCCGGATCGTCGGGTGCAAGTAGACCTTGGTTAGAGTCGACGCGGTTGGGAAGTAGGCGAGTGTGCTCATCAGGAGCGGCTTGTTCGCCTCCTTCATCCGGCCCAGCACCGTTTCCATTCGGTCGCCTTTCCTCGCCATCCTCACTCGAGTCTCGTTTCGAGAACAGAGGCATCGTGGAACTTGCTCGGGAGCTGCTCGTTCGTGGGCTGTCGATCTAGTTCCGTTCAGAGCCTCACTATCCTGGGCAAGGATCTGGTGTTGTTGTCTGATGCTTGTTGAGGAAGCAATCGCCTGGTCACACAAACAACAAATGTTCAGCCTAACAAAGACCCCGACGAATTCAGAATAAAAATGCCAGCTCCCCAAGCTATATATCATGATCATGATCACCATGTAACAACGACCTAAAAGTAGAATACGTCATATCAAACCAGTTCAGCTGAGTATGTCACCAATCAGCGAGGTTGGCGGTCCCTGTGGGAACACTAGCGGGCACAAGCTTCCGGCTACCGGCTGAGCTTGGCGCTTGAAGAATGGTTCCGGACCCTCTACGAGTAATAGCGGCTCGTTTCTTGAAAGGAGGAAGGGACTGAATTGAATTGCGTGGGCATGATGATGAAGGCTTTTGATGACGCGCTACGCCGTCTTTGTGAAATCCTTAGCTTTGGAGCTCTTGACAGAGGTGTTGCAGCAATAACTTGACACAAAAGCCCACGTCACGTCACATGCACATTGAATCGAGCATCATCGACAAGACGAGAAATCACAAAACGACTAGGAATGGGGGCTTTATGCCATCACCGAGCTTGGGGTTCAGATTCAAGCTCCCTGCTTGAAGTGGTAGCTCATCATCGGGCACACTCACGCAAACATCACCCCGCTATTGTAACCCCCAATGACCACCACAGCATCATCACTCACATTCCTGGAAACAAGAATCATGCAACTTTTTAGCAGTTCACTAGCGGTCATATCCCTGTTTTGATAACCATGAATGCCGCAAGATGCCGTGCCTGCGTCTATGGCGGCAAACCTCCTTTGACTCACGTGCCGCAGCCGCGGTGTTGCCCAGACTGTTCCGGCTTCGAATAATCCAAGTCTTCAATTGGCCCCATGCAATGATCAATATCTTATATAGCATTTCAGTCTTCACTATACCTTTCTTCTCCGTTCGGGCCGTCTGTTGAACAATCAGCAGCCTATGAGCGACCGTATCCGTTGAACTTGGTGCATCAAGATCTTATTTCAGTCGTAGTCAGTCTCACTGACGAGAAGTGAGAAGACTGGGTTGGAAATCAAATGAAAGAATACTGCAAAGAACGGTCACAAGTCAACAACAGACACACCGGAACACTCGCGATAGATATCTCGATGGAATATAGCACAGAACGGGTACCAGGAAGAATCATGGAGGCGCAACTCGGGCCAGGGGAACAGATCCAGGGGCGTAACGCACGAAGCGAGAATGTCTATCCCAAACACCGGTCCAACGCCGGAGCTTGACCACACGGGTCAAGGCTCAGCATTTCGCGTAATATCTTACACATCTCATAACCAGGTATCTCGAGGCCGAGACAAAGAAAGGTTGGTAGCTAATGGTGAGACGGTGTAACACTAGGATTCGGAATTTTGTATCTTGAGGCATCATAGCGACAAATGACAGACAGCATAACACTAGGAGAGGTCTGTCTTGTATGGAGTTCCACCATTAGACAGGTATAGTAGGGTATAGTAGGGTATATCAAATCCCAGTACAAGGGTTCCAAACCCCATCCGCACATTAAACTCCAGGCTGCGCTTGTGACATAGGAAATAAATCAGAGTAAAGAATTGCTGCCTTCCCAGGTTCCGTTCATCATCCCATGTGGATCGGAAGTGGCTGGTTTAGGCTCAAGTGTCCCACGGGGTAACGGGATTAAACTCCTTAGCGCTTGGGACGGAGCAGATGCTGCTCGTCACCGAGTGCGAACCTTGGCTGAGCCCAGAGTAAGACTGCCTCACTTGTTGCTGCTGCTGTTGGGCTCTTCTCAGTGCCTTTTCTGGGCTTGGACCTCGCGTGGAGGTAATGGCTGTGCCGGGGAGCTTTCCGACTGGAAAGTGCAATTTGGCTGCCGCCTGGGGGTCATTAATGTCGATCCCGTGTCGCTTGAACGTGTTCTTCTTCTGCGTCTTCATAGCCTGTGCTGATGGCTCGCTCACAGATAACCAGTCTTTAACTTGAGTAAGCCAGCGCGGTTTCCCGGGCTTGGTCTTCATCTTGTCCGAAGGCCGCAGAACACCACGCAGGGTCTCATCACCACCAGCAGATGGGTCGTATTCGGAATGCGAGGGACGCGACGTGAGGATTGATGCTCCGAGGCTGACAAAAGTGTCAAGGGAAGATCCGCCTGTAGAAGCCATAGTTTGAGTGGTACGGAATCCGTGGTGGAGGCCTTGAAACTTGACGGTCGTCGACGTGGCTTGGTGAACGCTTGACAAGGTAGCTTGATCAGTATTGTTTACTGAAAAGTCCAGGCTGAATGCCGGGCGTTGGTTGTCGGGGCGTTGGGAGATCAAGGCACTTGGATCCAGAGACTGAGAAACCTTGTGCCGGGTCAGAGGACTGGACGTTCCTTTGGAAGGCCTAGATGCAACGGTCGGGCTTTCGAGTATGTAGAGGGATGGCTGTTGTCTTGGAATTTGTGCGTTCGTTTCAAGTCGGAGTCCCAGTTCCACGGCTGTTGAAGTCTTGCACGGATCGGGACTTGTGAAAGGGCCCAAGATGATGCTTTTCTTTCGCTTGTTCGTTAGGTTCTACCCGACGAGTGGAGGATCCGAGAGTCGAGGGCCTGGCACGAAAGTTTCGGGGTCGCGGCGAGTAGAAGATAATGAAGTATTTTGGGTCTGCCACTGATATAGTATGTTGTTTGGGTCTTGAGTTAAGGACGTCGAGATCCCGCGAGGCAGTCCAACCGAGGTAGGATACGAGAAATTGCGCACTGGTCTTGACTTGCCAGGGATTTGAAGTAACGGATGGTCAAAAGTGGCGGATGTATGTGAACCAGGCATACTCCTTTGTCCCAGATATAATCAAGACTTGCTCATGACCACTCTGGGCACCAGCTCAAGTAGGTGATATGTGAGTGAAAGCAAGCAGGTTTAAAGATTGTAGGACCAGATGACAACTCTCCCGCCGACATATGCAGGAACAGCCGCAGCGTCTTTAGCACGCAACGTCAATACGTTTGGCGCTGGCCTTAAAAGCGGTAGTGGGAGGATGAGCGAGGTGCGCGAGTCGTAAACGGTGTAAGTGGCAGACCAGGCAGAGCGCCAACCGCAGCTAGAAGGCCGTTGGAAACTTGGCGGAAAGGTGGAAGGAAGATGTAGGCGATGACTTGAGAGGGAGAAAGAGCAATAATCCGGGGGTATCGAGAAGGTTGAGCAGAGCGAACAGTGAGTCCAAAGAGAGGAGGGTTTGTTGGGAAGAAGAAGAGAACAGGGAATGCACATGAGTAGGGGGGAAACGGTGATGAAATGGAGTGGTCAAAAAAGCCTCGTATGGGAAGGAAGAGGAAAGGACGGCCTCGTACCTGCCTATTACGAAAAGGCCGTCCTTGGACCTGTTTAAAGCCTTCAGCGTCATCTTTGTATGGAGCCGACGCACAAGTCATAATCCATCACACCCTCGCGGGCCAGCTTTGCATCGTTACCTTAGCCTTGCCCCCATCTTGACTTTGAATTGGAGAGCTTTGGCATCTGCTGGCGGCATTACAACGATGCAATTGGACCCCCGGCTCACCAAGACACGAAGCCGAAACCTACCTTTGTCACTGCTTGATGCCCTGGTAAAGCTGCTGTGGAGGGCGGAACTGTGCAACGGTGAGTCCTTTGTGGCTTCGTCGTGTCTTTGCAGCTGAGTTATGGATATCTTCCGGTGGGTGGCGTCGCCGGCGCACGACAACTCATTATGCCCTCAGGTAAACCAGCAGCTCCCTCGTCTTGGACTCTTCAGGATGCCAGCTGCTTCCTCATCAACCCTGGCCCGTCATTTACCAGAGCTGCCGTTAGCGCATGTGCCAGATATTTGCGCTCGCAGTCTTGGACACAGCTTCTGACTACTGATGTTTTAGTCTCTTGTCAACAGCGCCAAGGTATCCGCAACTGGAATCAAGTCCCATACCAGCATATCTGCTCCTGATCAGTCAAGAGTCAATTGTCAGGCGTCTCGAGAGTGAAGATCTTTTCCCGGACTCGAGCTGCGAGCGCTGATCAGATACTGAACCGGATATCCCCTACGGCGTCAGCTACGGCGTCATGGCATACCGTTTTTGCAGCTTTTAAATAGGCTTTTCCCTCTCCGTCTAGCGGCACGACGGCAAGCGAGAACTTTGATGGCACACACCATGTCAAGGTTGGCGGAAATTTCATGCCTAGTAATTAACTACTCCCAGTCAAGAGCTTGCCTCGCCGTCTGGGGCACGAGACTGGTTCGTGGGGACGTGGAGGGCCATATTGAATCGAGGCCCTTTCCAGTCGCCTGGCAGTGGGTCAGCTGAAGCTCTAATATGTTCCTGAATGACGGCTTCGAGCCGTCCTTGTTCAGCTGTGTCTTAGTCCGGTAGAGGAAGCGGCGGATGGTCTTCATGAACACGAGTGACGGAGCACCAGATGAGAAGGGGAGAGAAGGCCAGTGCCCAACGAAGCCCCGAGGTCGATTGGGACCAACAAGATTCAACGTCCTAATGTGACGCCTCCAATGAGGTATCAGCACGAAAGAGGCAACATAGCCATAGGTATGGGCAAAGGTAAATTCCCATTGTTTTAGCCTTTCTGCGGATAATTGTCCACGGGGAACCAGTTGAAAGTTAAGAGCAGACTTGTTACTGCCGAACTCAAAAAGGGCGCACTAATATCTGATCATCGGCGGCTATGCCCGGGGCCTATCGCCGGTAGATGTTGTCACTTGTATTTCTAATGGCCCCTGATTGATGTTGACGCTTCTCCAACAAGAAGAGGTGTGTGACTACTAGTAACTAATTGCTCCCAGGCAAGGGCCAAGACCTGGGCCATCAAGTGTGTCGCTAAGGGGAATATCAACCCCTGCTGTAGAAACGAGCACACCCTCGAGTGCCAGTATGTCCATGGCAATTTCACAGTTCGACCAGGTAGCGATCATGCCGTCCTCCAGGAGCCCACATGCGGGTGCATGTGCATAGACCCGCGCCAATGTACTACTTGTATAAATTGGACACAGACATCGCAATGCAACACTACCTACGCCAGACGTGTAAGTACTCAAGCTTTTCGGGATATAAGATCTGAAACCTGAGGAAGATTATGACCCTTTCCGGGAACTCGGTACGATGATGCCCGGGCTATCTGATAGACATAGGTATTCCCGGATTGTCGTCGGAATCCATGTTTAGTCGAGCAGATATTATTTGAGAAGCCCTATCAGTAGTTCATGTCATTGCTGGCGGCTCCATCGAAGAGGACAAAATTGCTTCATTGTTGTTTCTTCTCGTCTCCGCGGAGCACTACCCCTTGAGCTTGTGATTCTGGAGTAGGACGTCGGGCCCATCCCTCACCTGGTGGTGAAAGCAATACTCGGGTTGTCCTCCGTGTACAAAGGCGGTCGTAAAACGGTGAATTCGTCATGGAGCGCATGTGTCCTACCTAAAAGAGACAAACTGACAAAGAGAGGGCGAGCGTCGTCGTGCCTGGCGGAATGTCTGTGTGTTTGTGCGTCCAAACGCAAGGTGGCCCGTGCTCAATTCTTAATCGGAATTGGCGCCAGATCTTTTCCGATCGCCGAACGTGGGGCCCGCGATACCACCCTAATCCACCTTCCCTCCGACTTCACCCCGCCCTGAGACGTTGAAGCCTCAACGACGCGTGATGCTCAACCTCTCATGCGCCTTGATGTTTTCCCCTTGGCCAACCTCCATAACCTTGACTTGACCTGAACCTGAACCTGAACCCGCAGACCCGTACCCCGAAAATAATAGGCTCCTGCATCTCCAGTCCCTCTAGAATAGCTCGGCGGCTGTCAGCTGGCCGACCCCGCCAAAGCTTCCGCTGCCAAGGGGGTTTCCTTCTTGAGACACATCGCATCCAAACATCACTCTAGCACGCGCCTCATTGTCCCTTTTCTTGCTTTGTCCCATCTCCTCTCTCTTGCTTCCGGGATCGCGCCCTGCACGCCTGTCCCCATCGGGTCTGTCACCCGGGCGCCGTCATCGTCATATCATCCATCCAGGGCTGGTTATCGGCCGCTTTCTCTCCCGCTCCGCGGCCCCTCACTGATCCGATCGCACGGCCAAGGGCTCCTACATCTTCTGGCCGAGCGAATCAACACGACAACCACTGGCGCGCAAAACATGATGCCTGCGCTGACCATTTCCACCGATACACCTCCTTGCGACGGGCCTTCTTCACCTACTCGACCACCTATTTCACCTCTGACCCCAACGCTATCTTCTGCACAGCTCCCGCCAGCCACCAACGCCGCCGATGCCGGCAGTCGTCCGGCTCTTACACACTCGCAACCCGACCAGGCGGGAATACTACCGCCTGCACCCCAGCCGATCGCATTCGATTCCAATCCAGACGTCATTGCGCTCAAGTCCGCCATATCAATCCTTCAGATCCAGCGACAGCGCGCCACCGCAGACATTCAGGCTCTCAGCCGCGCAAAAGATGAGGCCGTCCAGGACCCCGAGGCCTTTGTAAAGGATCTTGTGGCGGGGAAGATCAACGCGCCAGCAAAGGACGACAGCGACAGCGACAGCGACGACGACGACGACGAAGACGAACAGGGCGTCAACAGTCAGCACCAGGACGACGGAGGTGAAGGCTCCTCGAAGCAACGCACCGCGTCTGAGCCGCGAGCATGGACATCCATCCCCCAGCCGCAAAATGTCGTCCGCTGCCCGCCCGTCAACTGGTCGCAGTACGCCGTCGTCGGCGACTCTCTCGACAAGCTGCACAACGAGCAGGTTACGCGCCCAAGCCAGGGCACGCCGGCCTTCGTCGGGACCAACGGCACGTACGAGTTCAAGGGCGAGGGGAAGCAGGAGAGGTACATGGGCGTTGCAGCGCCTTATGCCCCGACACAGGACCGGCTACATAAGAAGCCCAAGTCCAAGAGATCATGATGGATGACGAAACGATGGACGCAGACCACGAAAAGGTGATTGTCAGCTTCGCTCTTCTTATTCTTTCTCCATTTTGTTCTGAGCGATGCTTCGACAGGGGCTTTTGCCACCTGCATTTCGGCGTTACGGGATAGACTGGATGGTGCTTCAGAGGGTATTAGCAATATCGCCCGCTGCATTCTCATACATTGACTGTGGTTGTTGAAGGTGTTCTCGAATTAGAAAATTACGTTTCACATAAATATTGCCGAGACATTGCGACTATGAACACGATAGAAGAAGACGCTGAGATTAAAGACATTCCCGCAGTCCAACAAAGTCGAGAAATTATTACTCTTGGCGAAGTGGGGTTTTACTTGCTTGTGCACGTTCAACATCGAGTTACTAGCCGACAAGCAGCTTGCCACGGCCAGCATCTCGAGTCATAGCTGGAGATGCCTTTTGCTATGAGATCCCTCTTATTTGCTGAACAGGCATTAGCTACTCTGTGTCTACGACGGTTTACTTTCCCAATAGTCACGACTTCTCGAGGTTATGCATACGCCACTCGCAAAAGACAGAGAGAGAGACCCCTGAGAAAGAGAGAGAGGGCACTCACTCGGCATCTTGGGAGTGGCCATGTGCTTGGGCAGCAACTTTCCCCTGATTCTCTGTCTTGAATATTGCTTTTCTCTTGTAATTACAGTTGAGCAAGAAACGTTGCGCCGCTCCGCCTGGTCGCCCCTTGACCGTTCACGTCTCGCAGGCCCGCGAAGCCATGACGTACTAGGTAGTCGACGCGGCACGTCGCGTTGATGGGCTTGAACATCATGCTCCGCAAGACCCGGTGTTGGATATTAACTTGTTCTGCCCGTATCTGCTACTTCCTCTCAATTTAGACGTATTTACTTTTTATCTCTGAACAAACCTTATATATATTATCAGGTAACTTCAGTGTTTATACTTGACCTGACTCCGTTTCAATATAAACCAAGCCTACAGTAACGTGCTATATCTAACCCCCATCCATGAATGTCATTCCCTCCTTTCCGTCACCGCAGAATCTCCCAGTAGAAGACTTACAAGATGTTCTATATGGAATTCATCACTTCTACTATCATAACAACCTCGCTCCTATTTTATCTGCAACTTCTCCTACCACGTGTCTGTCTAATCCAAGTAACACACTTGGCTATACCCAAAAAGTATTTGTGTACCGTCTCTACATATACGTACTTATGATTGAACTAACACGTATACTAGATACGAGGTTCTATTGCTATTCAGATACATCCAGGAGGAGAACCCAGTCAGGCGTTTAATATTGTACCACGCCAATGTCTCCCGTCAGAGGGGCCTCTGGCACAGCAACCTCTCCCCGTCTCTCACTCCTTTAAACACAGTGGAAATCAAGGCTATCTAAGCCACCTGCTTCCTCCCCGTCCTCATCCTCCTCCAATCTGCCTGCGTTCAATACTGCTCGAGAGGGTCAGGCTCTGCAATCCCATGTGACGACCAACCTGGAGAGCCCTCCCCAAATGCCCATCTCGTCTTTTTCAGAACCTCACAATGGACCGCATGTACCAACAGTCTTTTCGTCGCCATATGCAGCATACCTTCTTAACATTTAGCCGCTGTCCGCGAGGGTGGGAGGATATTACCCTACACATCCAATCGGGCGACGGAAGAATGACATTTACTGTTTCAAGGTCATTATGTTAGTTTAGAGAATATTACTCTATAACTGACCAGTGAGTGAGTGGCCTTGGTATTAACTCAACGAGATCAGGTCAACTGATGTGAATAACATGCTCCGAGCCTGAAACCCACCAATTCCCTTGTGTATCGTCGCAAACCAAAACGCCTTAGGTGAAACCCCATGATATCTCTCCACCTTTGCCTCATACGCCCCTGATGCCCAAGCAAATACACAGGGCAGACCTGGCAAAAGATCCTGTAAATCACTCCGGGAAGTCCCTATAGGATCCGTGTCAGTGCTGCCCATGTAAGCGTGGCAGAAGGTCCAATGACTTACTCCATGCTCTGCTGCACCGACCGACGAAGGCGTCGGTTGTACTTTTTCTTATCGTCCGCGCTTCCTCCCCAGTACATCTTAGTGGCCTCGGGATTGACAATCTTGCGCGGGTCGTAGGCTGGCTCATCATCTTCGAGGAAGGAAAAGATGGCCTCGATGTGAGATCGCACGTCCTCCCTCTTCATTGGGTTTGGTGTGTAGCACGCCGTACCGTCGGCGGCAATGTGATGGTGGAAGATCTTGGTCTCGAACTTGACGCGGGGCTGCTCGTCAGGGAAGCGAGGACTAAAGTGCATCTTGATCCTGAATAGTCCTCCATCAAGGTTGGTCATGGGGGACCCAAAGTAGGTGAGCACCCAGACGAAGGGGTTGTTGTCCTCAAGGAACACGTTGTGCGGCATATCGCCCCTTTTGAATGCCTCGACAACCTGCTCGTATTGGTGCTGTAGGTTCACGGCGACAGTAGACTCTCGTGCCTTTGCAGCGAGACCTTCCTCGGCCCATTGCTGGGACTCGGCATCGATGGCGGCCTTGATACTGTGCAGTCGACGCTCAAGCTCGGTGTAGTTAAACTTCCCGTCCATGGAGTTGGAGCCCGGCGACTCAAAGGGCATCCTCACGAACGCCTGCCCGTCCAGGGCTTCTGCCTTGCCCTTTTGGATCGCCGCCAGGTATGACTCGTAATACCATAAGAACCGACGTTTGCAGATGTCCTTGAATGGTTCGAATGGCACGGTAGTCTCGTCAATGTCGTCATCATCCAATTCGCCATCGCCACCTCCCAGTGAGACGTGCTGCTGGGAACCGTTGGCGCTCAACCCGAGATATCCCTCCAGGCGCTGGATGACGGTAATCCGCAGAGTCTCGTGGCGGATCTAGCACGTGTTAGGGAATATCCATAGGAAATGGCACAGTATCAAACCTTGTGGACGTAGTCCTTTTGAGCCTTCTTGTCGGAATCTTCGTTGGCATCTTCAAAGCCTGGCTCGTTCTCGTACGGGTTGGAGGAGAGAAGGCTCTGGATTGACAGCAGAATAGACTCTAGTCCTTGCGCTGAAGACCATTCCTCGCCACGCTCTCCGCGCCATGTCCTACATTCTTGTCAGTTTTGTGGGTAGCATGGTTATCGGACTCGTAGTACCCTAGAATAGAACTAAAGATGTCAGCCAAAGATGCCGCCTGTGGTCACATGGGAGCTTACAGGCAGACCCTGCCACTGGAGTAGATGTTTGGGTTGAATCGACAGCGCCCGCCATTGGTGGTGACGCACTGCACAGTGGGAGACTTGGAGGGATATTCTGTCGAGGTAAGTCAATGAGACCAAGCCTTGGCACAAGGTGAAAGATCCAACCTTTGTGAAATCGGATGGCAAACTGTGCTTCTGGATCAGCTAATTTCCCACACAGAGGCATATGATTTAGTAGAAAAAGACAAACCTCGAAAAATCCAAACTCGTATGGGGTCTCGTGAGGGCCCATAATCAGGGCCTTGACATTGCGAACATCGATATCACGACATGCCACAGCAAGTGCTGTGACCAACGGCGCGTATGGATTAGATGGGAGACACAGGAGGGGGGAAGATAGCAGAATGGACATACACAAATCAGAACTCTTCTGGATGTCGCTGAGTTCCTAGACACTGTAGTTAGCATATTGGGCCCCACGGCGCAAAGCCAAGGGATAAGTGAGTAGCGGATGCGGGGCAATCAACCTTGGAGATGCGGATAATAGACTGGTCCATGGCGCCTCGTAGGATTGCAGTTCAGATGGTGGGTAATGTTGAAGATCGGGCGCCAACTGCGAGGCACGACGCACATGGACAAGTGAAGATCAAATGTGAGGCCGCTGATGAGGTGAAGTGAGGTGTGGTCGGGATGGAGGTGGGAGGATGTTCGATTAAGCTGGGCGGAAGAAGTGGAGGTGGGCACTTTAGTCTAGGTAGCTGCTGTTGGAGGGGCAGGCGTGCTCCATGGCTTGATCCACCCGCGGGCACCGGGCATTTATTCACGGCAGGTACCTTGGAGCCTGACCTTGAATCACACTGGGCTTGGTTCATGAAAGGCAACCTCCACTGCAGATGAATCTGGGCGTGAACAAACAGTGAAAGAGGTACAGTAAAAGAAGACAGATTAGAAGTGGCTTTGTCATTTCGTGCACGTATCCGTAATCAGGCTGGCGATCCGTCCAAGATCACCTTAGGGTAAGGTAGGCAGTCCACGTATTGGGCGGCTATTAACATCCATCGGGCAACACTTGCATGCATGCTCCTGTCTGCGCTGGCGTTTGAGGCGGCAATAGTCGCGTAGGTACAGCGCCCTCTTGTGGTGATTCTATCATTGTTTATCACACAAGCATTGGATAATGAAGATGTTGTGAATTTAAAATAAGCAGTCATATCCCAACTCAAGACCTGAATCGGTGGCGAAACAATACTGAATTTACTAGCATAAGTACACTATCATACGAAGCCGGCGATTGTAACGGCGAGAAAGGGAGGCACCAGTTAATGCCTTAGTATAGTATTAATATTCACTCATATAAACAAAGTCGGGTCGTCTATAAAGTCGATGGAAGTTAGCCAGCAAGACGGGAGATCCATGGTGGGGCATGCACCCGTCCTGGCGGGTACCTGCCCGCTGGGGTCATTCTCAAAACTAGCGGGAGAAGGTTGCCAATGGTGACGCGCTTCGCGTCTCTTTGACGCGTAAATTGATTTTATCCAAGCTCACTCACTTCAACACATTTCGGGCTACCACACCCAAGCAACACCAACAACGTCCAGACCACATAATCTCTCCTTACTTATACTCGCCAATAGGGCTGACCCATTGCGTCAAAATGGCGAGCTTTTTCGACCTCAAAGCTAGAAAGGCAGCTGCAGCTGCCAATGGCAACGCCGATCAGAAGCAGGACAAGCCTACCAACGCCCGAACACAACCTTGGGTCGAGAAATAGTCTGTATTCCCGATGCTCGTCTACTAGATTAAGACTGACAGCTCTTCAGCCGACCAAAGACCCTCAGCGATGTCACCGCCCAAGATCACACCGTCGATGTTCTACAAAGAACACTCCAGTCCTCCAACGTGAGCTCCCCACCGCTTTACACCCAGCAAACCAAAGACTGACAGCTCCTTAGCTCCCACACATGCTCTTCTATGGACCTCCCGGCACAGGCAAAACATCGACGGTTCTTGCGCTCGCAAAGGAACTCTACGGCCCCGACATGATCAAGTCCAGAGTCCTCGAACTCAACGCCTCCGACGAACGGGGCATCTCCATCGTCAGAGAAAAGGTCAAGAATTTTGCACGCATGCAATTGACCAACCCGGCCCCTGGCTACAAGGACAAATACCCCTGCCCCCCGTTCAAGATCATTATCCTGGACGAGGCCGACTCCATGACACAAGATGCGCAGAGCGCGCTGCGAAGAACAATGGAGACGTATAGCAAGATCACTCGCTTCTGCTTGATTTGCAACTACGTCACTCGAATTATCGATCCGCTTGCTAGTCGATGTAGCAAGTTCCGGTTCAAGAGTCTCGACCAGAGCAATGCCAAGAAGCGACTTGAGCATATTGCAGAGCAGGAGGGTGTGCCACTGGAGGATGGTGCTGTCGATACACTCATCAAGTGCAGCGAGGGTGATCTCCGAAAGGCCATCACTTTCCTGCAGAGTGCCGCTCGACTCGTGGGGGCTAGTGCTCCCGAGAAGGATGCCGAAGGCGATGATACGATGGATGTGGACAAGAAGGCAGTAACCGTCAAGATTGTCGAGGATATCGCAGGTGTCATCCCCGAGCACACCGTTGAAGGCCTAGTCCGAGCGATACGTCCCAAGAGCTCAGGCCCCTCCTATCAGAATGTCTCCAAAGTCATCGAGGACATGGTTGCAGATGGCTGGAGTGCGGGCCAAGTTGTTGGCCAGGTAAGCACACTGACCCCAAGGAATGACCGTCGCTAATACATTCTCAGCTATACCAAGCCCTGACGTTCGACGAGACAATCCCTGATACCCAGAAGAACAAGATCGTCATGATCTTCTCCGAAGTCGACAAGCGACTAGTGGACGGTGCAGACGAGCATCTAACTATTCTTGATTTGGCAATGAGGGTGTCAGTCATCATGGCAGGAAAATAAGCATCTTGCGCCCGGCTTGCGTATATCATCTCGAATGTCTCCAATGCGGAAAGGAGTTGTGCTTAGATATTGGGCTGGCGTTTGAACTGGCCATATACCACCAAGTGCATCAATTATTGTAAATATAAATTACACTCATGATCCTACGCTGCGTCCTCGTGGCCAATCAGCCCTAGATTGCCGTTCAGTCCAGACCATGCATCCTTTGCCTTCTCTGCGTCCTTCTTTTTCTCCGAGTGTTTCCTCGCGTTGCCCTGGGTTTTGGTGCCCGTCGCCAACCAAAAGTCATCTTCCGTGGTGTCAGCCTGAGCCTCCTCGGCCTCTTTTGTCACGCCTTGACCCAAGAGCTGATCAATCTCTTGCAGCGTTTGCATAGAATTCTCCAGAGCAAGCTGTCCGATCTCGATCCGTTCCGCAACATTCTCCAGCGTGGAGATCTTGGCTGAATCTGCCGCAAGGACCCAAGGATGGACTTTGCCAGTAAAGCCTGAGCGCTCGGCCGAGTTGGATGTCAAGACTTCTCCCAAGCCAGACCTCCGTCTAGACTTGAGCACCGTGGAATGCGATGGGAGCAGTTGGCTTTCCTCTGCAAGATGACTGAGCGACTGGCAAGCATCCTTAATTTCCTTGCTGAGCGTCGAGCTGGTGTGTGCCTTTTGCGTGATCATGGCCCTTTGCCTTTTTGAAAGCGAAAGAAGGATCTCGATATATGGGGTCAGAAGATAGGTGCTTGGTGCAGGATCGGCTTCTTCTGCTTGTTGCTTAGTTCCCGAGGGCCGGAGGATGGGCGGCGCCGACTCAGATCGTTCGGCAGCTGTAGAGAGAAGAGACCTTCTTGCTGCGAGGTATCTGGCGTACTTGTCCTTGATGGCCTCAAGTTGGTTGCTTATCGATGCTTGGTCCGTAGTCGATCGATCATGGCCTTTGATGCCACCGTCATTATCGTCGTCTGCGTCTTCATCCACCGATGCCTTCCCCAGTTCCTTTTCAATCCATGTGATAAGCTCGTTGCGTGTTGCATTCAGTGCATGCAGTCTGGTGCTGTTGCTGATGACATCGGGTATGCCCTGGGCATTGGACCTTGTTTCGCGAAGGAGCTGCTCCTCTCGCCGCAGAAGCAGTTTGGCCCTGAGTACTGTCTTCTCCATCTGAGCAACTTGTTCCATCAGATCAGGCTTCTTGGTACTTTGCTGTGCAACTAGATCGTTTACCACCTCCTTTGGGACCCTGGGGAGGCTGGCTGCATCGCGAAACACGTCCTCGGGATCGAGAAATTCGGGTGCAGCTGCTGGTTTCTGCATGAGAAGGTCGAGATGGGTTTGGACCGCGGATAGTCGCTCTTGTTTTGTCTGGAGCTTCAAGAGGGAAACTCGTTCCTCCAGAAGATCGTTGCCGGCTGAATGCGCTTCGTGCGGTGAAGATGTTCGGGCATGATCAGGCGGTGCCACCTCATCATACGCCCGACGCGCCTCCACATTAGCTTTGAGAGCTTCAATATACTCTCTATAGACTCCCTTGGAACTGGGATCCAGAGTCACATCGTGTGCAGTGTCCGCCAGAGACAATGGTGGCTTGATCGGGCCATCATGAAAGCAAGACCCCAGGTGAAGAGCCAGAACACGGCGAATGTAGTTGACTTGTTCTCGCGGTTTTATGAAAGGCTCAAGCTTGCTCTGAAACGTTTCGATAGATTCAGACGAGTTTGCCATTGCGGCTCATCATGGCCTTGTCCGGCGAGTTGCTATGTGTCGATGTAGGTGAGTAAATGATAGGAAATGGTAAGTAAACATTCGAGTTGCTTCTTAGTGTGGCTGGTACACGCCATTCATCGTCTCCTACAAGGTCCCACACCTGGCGATAAATGTTCAAAAGAGAAAAGACTTGATATCACAATACTATATGAAATAATACCCCTAAATCTGGTGACAAAATAATACTAATGCTCTCAATTTGCAAATTTCCAACTTCTCAAGAGACATGATGACCGCCTATTCCTCAGCCACATGTACAATCAAGCCACATACGCGCTTAGAGCTCCCAATCACGCTAGCCCAATGGCAAGCTAGCGCGGTTGCCTTCTAGGCGGCTGAGATCTGAAATTTACGATCGCGACTTGGATTCACCACTTTAGTGACGAACACACCCGCTTCAACGACTGCGCATCAACTACAGACTCATAGTCATTTCGACAGCGGTTACATAATCTATAAGGTCGCACGTGTGGCAAACTCATGGTCATTTAACGGCCGCGCCCCCTAGGCTTTTGTCGAGAACATCGGCGTTCTCTAACAACAACAGAGCTTCACAACTTTAGCCATCATGTCGGAAGCAAATCGAGATGTCTCGCAGTACAAGTACTCGGCCATGTCCAACCTGGTTCTCCAGGCGGACCGTCGATTTGTCACGCGACGAACCGATGAGGCCACTGGCGACCCAGAATCTTTGGCTGGGCGCTTGAGCATCCGCGACATGGGCGCCAGAGTCGGCCGCGAAGACGCGCCGAAGCCGAAGAAACAAACTGGACTCCCGGATATCGAGAGAGGAGGTCTGCGAGAGGGCGAAGATATTCTAGCGCGCGAGCAGCGAAGACGAAAGGCAGAGGCGCCTCAGTCTGCTGGCGTCCTCGGCGCGAACGATCTCCTGGTGGAAGGCATCACATACCGTCCCCGAACCCCTGCGACACGAGCGACTTTCGATCTCATCATCACTATTGTGGCAACCAATCTTGGCGACGTGCCTCACGAGGTTGTGCGCAGTGCAGCGGATGCTGTGTTGGAGTATTTGAAGGACGATGATCTAAAGGATCTTGACAAGAAGAAGGAAGTCGACGACATCTTGGGCGTGGCACTGAACCCCAAGCAGTTCAACGAGCTGGTTAATCTTGGAAAGAAGATTACCGATTATGACGCCCAGGACGATGACGAAGATGTTGCCATGGGAGGCGCTGACGGCGACGACGCCGAAATCGACGAACGCCAAGGCGTAGCAGTTGCTTTCGACGAGGATGAGGAGGAAGACGAAGGCGGCATCGTCCACGAGGTTCGCGATGAGTCATCGGAGGACGAGGAGGATGAAGAAGAGAAGGACGAGAATGCCGAGGCTAGAGATGAGGACGCCACCGCCGACGTGGGTGATGAAATGATTCTCGACTCAGGGCCATCTGGAGGCAAGCAAAAGGAAAAGGAGAAACATAGCGTACTGGCTCGAGATATCGACGCCTTTTGGTTGCAGCGCCAAATCGGTACTCTCTATCCCGATGCTCACGAGCAGACCGACAAGACGAAAGAGGCCCTGCGAATTCTATCGGGAGAACCGGACGAGGCTGAAGGCGAGGACAAGTCACTCCGCGAGATCGAGAACGACCTCATGGAACTATTCGATTTCGAGCATCATGAATTGGTCCAGAAGCTTGTTGAGAACAGGGAAAAGGTTTTCTGGCTCACTAAACTCGCCAGAGCAGAAACTCCCGAACAGCGGGCTGATGTCGAGAGAGAGATGGGCTCTGAAGGCTTGCAATGGATTCTCAACGAGTTGAGGGGCAAGAGCGCAGGCCAGGGAAAGAAGGGCAAGGCGGACATGAAGATGGATATTGATGTCCCGGCCTCTTTCACTGATGATGCGCCCAAACCCGAGCGAGCTGAGGGCCAGCTAGTTGGTGGTCTTCAACCCAAGAAACTTATCAACCTCGACAACCTGGTCTTTGACCAAGGAAACCACCTTATGACGAACCCCAAAGTCAGGTTGCCTGAAGGCTCAACAAAGAGGACATTCAAGGGATACGAGGAGATTCATATTCCCACCCCCAAGAAGCGCAACGAGCCTGGCGATGTGTTGATACCGATTACGGACATGCCCGAATGGTCTCGAAACCCCTTCAGCAAGAACCAATCGCTAAACAAGATCCAATCCAAGTGCTACCCCTCAGCATTTGATGACGATGGCAACATGCTCGTTTGTGCACCCACTGGTAGTGGAAAGACAAACGTTGGCATGCTTGCGATTCTTCGTGAGATTGGAAAACACCGAAACCCTGAGACTGGTGACATCGACCTCGATGCTTTCAAGATTGTCTGTATCGCTCCGCTCAAGGCGCTTGTTCAAGAGCAGGTCGGCAACTTGGGTAACCGACTTGAGCCTTACGGCATTCGTGTTGCAGAGTTGACTGGTGATCGCCAGCTCACCAAGCAGCAGATCGCCGAGACACAGATCATTGTGACTACACCTGAAAAATGGGATGTCATCACCAGAAAATCCAACGACTTGACCTATACGAATCTAGTGCGCCTGATCATCATCGACGAGATTCATCTGCTCCACGATGACCGTGGACCCGTATTAGAAAGCATCGTCAGCAGAACAATTCGCAAGACTGAACAGACCGGTGAGCCGGTCCGTATCATCGGTCTGTCTGCCACTCTTCCCAACTACCGAGATGTTGCAAGTTTTCTGCGAGTGGACACGAAGAAAGGTCTCTTCCATTTCGATGGCTCCTACCGACCATGCCCCCTGCGCCAGGAGTTCGTTGGTGTGACCGACCGCAAGGCCATCAAGCAGCTCAAGACCATGAACGACGTGTGCTACAACAAAGTTATCGAGCACGTAGGCACAAACCGGAACCAAATGCTGATCTTTGTTCACTCTCGAAAGGAGACTGCCAAGACAGCTCGCTACATCCGAGACAAGGCTCTTGAGACGGACACCATCAATCAGATTCTTCGCCACGACGCTGGTAGCCGTGAAGTTCTTAATGAGGCTTCGACACAAGCGACTGACAAGGACCTGAAGGATATCCTGCCCTACGGATTCGGTATCCATCACGCCGGTATGAGCAGAGTAGACAGGACAGATGTCGAGGACCTCTTCGCTCGTGGTGCTATCCAAGTTTTGGTGTGCACTGCAACACTGGCCTGGGGTGTGAATCTGCCTGCGCATACTGTCATTATCAAGGGAACGCAGGTCTACTCTCCCGAAAAGGGTAGTTGGGTTGAGCTGAGCCCCCAGGATGTGCTGCAGATGCTTGGCCGTGCAGGCCGGCCTCAGTACGATACCTATGGCGAAGGCATCATCATTACGACGCAGAGTGAGATGCAATACTATCTTTCACTCTTGAACCAGCAGCTGCCGATCGAAAGTCAGTTCGTTAGCAAGCTCGTTGACAACTTGAACGCCGAAGTTGTCCTTGGCAACGTTAGAACGCGCGATGAGGGTGTCGAATGGCTGGGATACACGTATCTCTTTGTCCGAATGCTTCGATCTCCCGGTCTTTATCAGGTTGGAGCTGAGTACGAGGATGATGAAGCCCTCGAACAGAAACGAGTTGATTTGATCCACTCCGCCGCCATGGTACTTCGGAAGTCGAACCTTATCAAGTATGATGAGAAGACCGGAAAGCTCCAGTCAACTGAACTCGGTCGCATTGCATCTCACTACTACATCACCTTTGGATCTATGGAGACATACAACAACCTCATTCAGCCCTCCATTACAACCATCGAGCTCTTCCGTGTCTTTGCCCTCAGTGCCGAGTTCAAGTTCATTCCCGTTCGACAAGACGAGAAGCTGGAGTTGGCCAAGCTGCTAGGTCGCGTACCAATTCCCGTCAAAGAGAGCATCGAAGAGCCACACGCCAAGATCAACGTGCTTTTGCAAGCTTACATCTCACGCCTCAAGCTCGACGGTCTGGCGCTCATGGCGGACATGGTGTATGTGACGCAATCTGCCGGCCGTATTCTGCGCGCTGTCTTTGAGATTGCACTCAAGAAGGGTTGGGCAACTGTTGCAAAGACGGCACTGGATCTCTGCAAGATGGCCGAGAAGCGCATGTGGCCAACCATGTCTCCCCTGCGTCAATTCCCTAGTTGTCCGAGAGACGTCGTCCAGAAGGCGGAGAGAATCGACGTATCATGGAGCAGTTACTTTGATTTAGACCCTCCTCGCATGGGCGAGCTTCTTGGCATGCCTCGAGCGGGTCGAACTGTCTGCGGGCTGGTCGGCAAATTCCCCCGGGTTGAGGTTCAAGCTCAAGTGCAACCTATGACTCGGTCGATGCTGCGTGTTGAACTTAGCATTACTCCCAACTTTGAATGGGATGATGCTATTCATGGTGCCGCCGAGAGTTTCTGGATCTTGGTAGAGGATTGTGACGGTGAGGATATTCTCTACCACGACACCTTCTTGCTGCGCAAGGAGTATGCGGAATCTGAGACGAATGAGCACATCGTCGATTTCACGGTTCCCATTACGGACCCCATGCCCCCCAACTACTTCGTCTCTGTCGTCTCTGATCGATGGATGCATGCCGAGACGAGACTCCCTGTTCCCTTTCACAAGCTTATCCTGCCTGAGAAGTTCCCTCCTCACACCGAACTTCTTGAACTCCAGCCTCTGCCCGTTTCCGCGTTGAAGGTGTCAAACTACGTTGAACTGTACCCGGAATGGAAGCAATTCAACAGGATACAAACCCAAACCTTCAACTCCCTTTACAAGACAGACCAGAACGTCTTTATTGGAGCACCTACAGGAAGCGGCAAGACTGTCTGTGCCGAGTTCGCGCTTTTGAGGCACTGGTCCCAGGCTGATTCTGGCCGAGCCGTGTACATCGCACCTTTCCAGGAGCTTGTCGACATCCAACTTCAAGACTGGCAGAAACGACTCAGCCACTTGAATGGCGGAAAGGAGATTGTCAAGCTCACCGGCGAGACGGCCACTGACCTTAAGATCTTGGAGAAGGGCGACTTGATTCTGGCAACTCCTACTCAGTGGGATGTTCTGTCAAGGCAATGGAAGCGACGCAAGAACGTCCAGACAGTAGAGCTGTTCATTGCCGACGAGGTCCACCTCCTGGGCGGCTTCCAGGGCTATGTTTACGAGACGATTGTGTCCCGCATGCACTACATTCGCACCCAGACGGAGCTTCCCATGCGAATTGTCGCTTTGAGCGTCTCGCTGGCTAACGCACGAGATATTGGGGAGTGGATTGATGCCAAGAAGCATGATATCTACAACTTCAGTCCCCATGTACGGCCCGTGCCCCTTGAACTTCACCTTCAGTCTTTCACCAACCCTCACTTTCCGTCTCTCATGCTGGCAATGGCTAAGCCTACATACCTGGCGATTACGCAAATGTCTTCCGACAAGCCTGCCATGATTTTCGTGCCCAGTCGCAAGCAGACCCGAGCAACAGCCCGTGACCTTCTGGCCGCCGCCTTCGCAGATGACGACGAGGATCGCTTCCTTCACGCCGAGGTCAAGCAGATGCAGCCCTTGCTTGAGCGCATCCACGAGGAGGCACTGGCAGAGGCGTTATCCCATGGCGTTGGTTACTACCACGAGGCTCTCAGCCAGAGTGACAAGCGAATTGTCAAGCATCTTTACGATAACGGTGCTATTCAGGTGCTTGTTGCGTCACGAGATGTATGCTGGGAGCTGAACAGCACTGGTCACCTTGTCATTGTTATGGGAACGCAGTACTTCGAAGGCCGCGAGCACCGATATGTCGACTACCCGCTTAGTGAGGTATTGCACATGTTTGGTAAAGCTCTGCGCCCATCGAAGGACGGTCGTGGTCGCGGCGTGCTCATGCTTCCCCAAGTGAAACGCGAGTACTACAAGAAGTTCTTGAACGAGGCCCTTCCAGTGGAGTCGCATCTGCACAACTACTTGCACGATGCTTTCGTTACCGAGATCAGCACCAAGATGATCGAGTCGGGCGATGATGCAATCAACTGGACAACCTTCACTTACTTCTACCGGCGATTGCTTGCCAACCCTAGCTACTACAGCTTGACAAGCACAACGCACGAGGGACTGAGCAACTACATGTCTGATCTGGTTGAGACGACATTGCGTGAGCTTGGTGAGTCAAAGATTATCGATTTCGACGAGGAAGATGGCTCTGTGGCGCCTCAAAACGCTGCTATGATTGCCGCTTATTACAACATCTCGTACATCACGATGCAGACATTCTTGCTCTCGCTCAGTGCGCGCACAAAGCTGAAGGGCATCATGGAGATTGTCACATCTGCGACCGAGTTCGAGCCCATCCAGATTCGACGCCACGAGGACGGCCTTCTGCGACGCATCTACGACCGAGTTCCCGTCAAGATGTCTCAGCCGGTCTACGACTCCCCGCACTTTAAGGCCTTTGTGCTGCTCCAGTCTCACTTCTCCCGAATGCAGTTGCCGATCGATCTGGCCAAGGACCAGGAGATATTGCTTTCTAAGGTCTTGAGTCTCCTCAGCGCCATGGTTGATATCTTGTCGTCGGATGGCCTCCTTAACGCCATGAACGCCATGGAAATGTCGCAAATGATCGTTCAGGGCATGTGGGATCGAGATAGTCCCCTCAAACAGATTCCTCACTTCACCCCGGAGGTCGTCAAGGTGGCTAATGAGTTTGGGTACGTCTCGAGATCCAGGATGAAAAGTGACGTGCCAGCTAACGAGTTCCATAGAATTAAGGACATTTTCGACTTCATGGAGGCCATGAACCCGGATGAGAATGCCGATTACAACAAACTTGTCAAACGTCTTGGCCTCTCGCAGACACAGCTGGCACAAGCAGCCAACTTCACGAACGACAAGTACCCCGACCTGGAACTCGAGCATGAGGTTCTGGACGAGGACGAAATCAGGGCTGGTGAACCAGCATACCTGAGCATCAAGATTGCCCGTAATCTCGAGGAAGAGGACGGCGATTACGACTCTACCGTGCACGCGCCATTCTACCCCCTGAAGAAGATGGAGAACTGGTGGCTGGTTGTCGGCGATGAGAAGACCAAGAACCTCTTGGCCATCAAGCGAGTGACGATCGGGCGGGAACTGACCGTCAAGCTCGAGTACACTGTGCCGTCGCCAGGTGAGCATGACCTGAAGCTGTTCCTAATGAGTGATAGTTATGTTGGAGTCGACCAAGAGCGGGAATTCTCGGTGACGGCAGCTGAAGGCATGGACGTGGACGACGATGAGGATGAGGAGGACGAGGACGAGGAGTAGAAGTCGAGAAACTCCCTCCAACCGCCACCGCTTGCCAAGGATGGCTGTGTACACTACTGCAGACTACGAACGCGAATAAAGGGTGATAATTTTCGATTTCCTCAAATGGCACGATGCCCCAGGACATTCAGTGTGATCGAGATGTGCTCTTTGAGACCAGTTATCCGGATACAAGCCAAGTTGTGTGGACGCGAAGCGGTGGAACACGAGTTACGAGTGACGAGGGGCGAGATGAGCTGTTGACAACGCCAAAGACGCGCTGAGCTGGGGTTGGAGCCACGACAGAGCAACAATTGTGATTAGGCGTGAAGATGATGGACTGAGAGGCCGTGGACGCGTCCAGCGGTCGGGCTTGTTTCCCGAGGCGCCGAATCAGCGTTGATTACGCGCTGAGCCTTGTGCCGTTTGTGCTTGAGGTTGCTAATGACGCCGCCCGACGTGGGCGGTATATAGACGTCACGTGATCTCTCCCCGGTGACGTTGAAGCGCTTCCCTTGCCAACCCATCAACTTGCACCAGCGTTTTTTCCTTCGTCACCCCAGCATCCCAGCACAACTCGCCGAGGCGCTTCTCATCTTCAATTGCGCGACGCATCTTCACAACCTGATTCTCATCGCGCTACCATTCTTGCGCCTCATTGACACGTGCAATACACGACCCTCTACGCGTCCGACTATCTTTTCCCGGCTGGAACCCTGCTTCTGGCTTCTGTGAACTCTGATTAGCGACGCATCGTCACTTTCATCGCCATGGCCGACCAGCCCACCGAGAAGCCCGAGGTCGAGGCTCCTGTCGCCGACGCGCAGGAAATATCTGCTACCGAGACCAAGCCTACGGAGCCTTCGTCCACGGAAGAGAACGCCGCGAAGGCTGATGCCGAGACAATCAAGGAGGACAATGAAGTTACAAAGGCTGCTGAGGGTATGTTTGGATTTCCTCAAATTTTGCGTGTTTTGCGCATTGGATCGCATTGTTTTCTATACTAGTCTCGAACCACTCGCGTGGCACTGGCGCGCGTTCTTTCGCATGTCAGACCTATGCTGACCATGTCGCGCGTTTAGAATCCAAGGAAGCCGAAAGCTCAGAGAAACCGGCCGAAGCTCAGAACGCGGACGAACGAACAAAGGAAGAGGAGAAGCCTGTCAGCGAGGGCGATGACATTGAGATGAAGGACGCGACTGAGGCACCGGCTGCTGAGAAGGCCATCGCTGAGAGCTCCGCCCCGCCCGCTGATGGCGAGACTGCATCCGCAAGTGCCGCTTTCGAGACTCCTGCGTCCAAGGCAAAAAACAACCGGCGCAAGTCGACCGCTGATTCCAAGGCAAAGACCCTGAACAAGAAGGGCTCCAAAGCGCGTCTCACCCATCTCGGTGCCAAGCCAGGCGACCATTTCCTGGTCAAGCTCAAGGGCTTCCCCGCTTGGCCGGCAATCATCTGCGACGAGTCAATGCTGCCTCACGCGCTCGTCTCCAGCCGCCCTGTAACCGCGGCGCGACCCGACGGCACATACACAGAAGCTTATGCCGATGGCGGCAAGCGGGTCAACGACAGAAGCTTCCCTCTCATGTATTTATACACAAACGAGTTGTAAGTTCGTCATGCGTTCTCGTGCGTACTCTTGCTGACTTTTCTATAGTGGTTGGGTTCCCAATATGTCTCTCACTGAGCTCAGCCCCGAAAAGGCTCAGGACACGATCACTGAGAAGATGCGAAAGGATTTGAGGGAAGCATTCATGCTCGCCGCCCAGGACAAAAGCCTCGAATACTACAAGAACATCTTGAAGCAGTTTCAAGAAGAGCTGATCGAGCACGAAGAGGCTAAGAAAGCAGCTGCCACCAAGAAATCCAAGAAGGGCAAGGCGAAGGCTCCAGTTGACGACGACTTGGAAATGGATGATGTGGATGATGCCCCTCAGGAGAAATCCAAGACCAAGAAGCGAAAGGCCGACGACGACGTGAGCGTGAGTACTTGGATCCTCCCATGGGCTCAAAGATCTTGTGCTAACATTGGAATACTAGACACCACAGCGACCCGACTCCGTCAAGAAGCCCAAGATCAAGATCAATGTTGGCTCTGCGGCTCGGAAATCTGCCAACAGCACCCCCAAGGGCAACGACGAGGCGGCAACTCCAGCTAAGCTTAAGCTCAAGAAGACCTCGGAGAAAAAGGTCGAAGCGCCCAAGGAGCAAAAATTGACACCTGAACAGCGCAAGCTTCGCAAGGAGGTAAGATTTCTGCTCATAGAAGGTGGCCTGTCTCTGACAATCTGATAGAAAGAAGTGCTGTATCTGCGACACAAGCTTCAACGCGGACTCCTCACTAGGGATCAGCAGCCTCAGGAATCCGAGATGAAGCAGATGTCTGAGTACGTGACCATGTTGGAGAATTTCAAGGACCTCGAGGTTTCCATCATTCGCGTCACCAAGATCAACAAGGTTCTCAAAGCAATCCTGAAGCTAGAGTCTATCCCTCGCGAGGACGAATTCCACTTCAAGGATCGCTCGCAAACACTTCTGGACAAATGGACTAAGTTGATGGCCACCGACGCCCCTGCTTCCACTGCCACCAACGGCGTCAACGGCAAGTCTGAGGCCCAGACCGACGAGAAGAAGGAAGACTCCGATGGTGGCAAGGAGGACTCCGAGGAGCCCAAGAAGGACGACTCCGAAAAGCCCAAGGAGGAGGCCGAGCCAACACCAGAGGTATCCGCCGCCGAAGAGAAGAGTGATAAAGAAGAGGTAAGTGATTCTGCCTACAAACAATGTGTATCTGATGAACTAACCATGAATCAGGCCATTGCTCCTCCTGAGCCTGTTGAAGCCGTGGCTTAGGCTTTCCCAAGAGGATGATTTCTTTATGATCTAATCAGGCTCGTGGTGTTTTAGATCGACTTTCTTCACGGCGCAAGGGTTTTGGTCCGTCGACAATTGGTCTTTTGTTTGCTTGCTCGTTATCATGGCAAAAGTGATTTCGTCTGTGTTTTTGAGTTTCTGTACGAGTATCTGCCGAAGAGGACGGCAGAAGCATGCCGCGGCCCGCTGACCAGCAAGATCGTGGGTGAGGTATTGGGATGTACAAATGAAGATCCGGATGCCAGAGAAAAGGAGAACTCGCTGCTAACGATTTCTCGATACTGGCAGGCTGAAGAAGGATCAGAAAGAGCAGTTTGGGAGATTGATGAGGCATCTTACACAGAAAGCATGGGACGTGGAGCCCGAGAATGCGACGACTTTCGAGAGGGAGGCGTATGGGTATGAGGAACTGGGAGATAGGTAGCACACAACTGTTCAATGGGACACTCAACTAGATTAACTCGGTCCCGATATCGTGACTGGATGTGATGCTATTAGATATCTTGATACCTACCTACCTAGGCAGTCATTCATGGTGTTTTGCTGTATCAACTCGCATACAGTGCGTTGTACAGTGCTTATAGACGCGTCTACTGTCCGAAAACGCGTTAAGCTAGGTGCACTCACCACCTCCCTCAACATCCGAGCTTCAGGAGCTACACCTTCAAACTTGACACCTTTTGTCGCATCGTGAAACTTCGAAAATGACCAGAGAAGCTGCAAAGGAGGAAACATACAATCAAGAGGACCATCAGGTAATACCCCCTCTCTGAGATATATGCTTCAGGTGCTAATGCAACGCACAGGTCGCCTATATCTTTGGCCCTGAAGACGATGGAGCACGACAGAAGCCAAGCAAGCGCAAGAGGGTGTCCAAAGGGGCCCAGGCGGCTACCGGGGCTGTTGAGAATGCATCGCCCTTTGTGCCGTTGTTGAATGGAGCTGAAAAGCATGAGCTTGTGCATCTAAGGGAGTCCCTTTTTCAACAGAGCTGGGCCAAGATTGATGAACGAATCGAGGTATGTTGAAAAAGCCATACAAGATGTTGTCTTACTCACCGAACCAGGGAATCCTCAAAACTTCCAACTTGGCGACGCTGCAGGAGGTCAGTGCCTTTGTGCAAGAAGCAAAGACAGACTGGTAAAAAGCGAGGTCATTCAGCATCATCAAGCACCTGCTCACTCTAGTCTAGCGGAGAAAGAATTCCTTCAGCATTCATCATCACGGGACCGAACATTGCTTCACAAGACTTGCTCTTTCAGCAATTACAAGAGACACTTCAGCAGACAACTCCCTGCAGATTTGTGGGTTTGCGGTCTTCAGAGGCGTCAACTCTCAAAGCGACCTTGAAGAAAATTATCCGAGATGTCACTGCCAAAACTTCGGACGATGAAGATGATGATCTGCAGGTCGGTGATGGTCGAGAGGTGAGTTAGTATATTACCTGAAAACTGCACACGACTCATTATTGGTAGGGTCGACGTTATCTAGACTATGACCTCGAGGCATTACACGCGTTCATTAGCCCGCAGGGTTGTGAGCATGTCTTTGTGGCCTTTCAGGACAGCGAAGGCTTCGACAGCAGTCTCTTGTCTGACTTGATCATTCTCTTCAAGTATGTCTTGTTCGCACCGATCTCGAGATGATACTGACCCTGATAAAGTTCCTGGCGCCCACGCATCCCATTCACTCTTCTCTTCGGCATTGCCACGTCGGTTGAGCTTCTCCAGGCTCGGTTGCTCAAGTCTGCGTGCCAACTGATATATGGAGCCCAGTTCGACGTCATCCAGACTTCTGCAATTCTCGAAACTGTCTTCAAGACTGCAGTAGCAGCAGCTGATACCCCTGTTCTATTAGGGATGTCTCTGCTGCACAGTATGCTGGATCGACAGCATGATCAAGTTTCCGGCATCCAAACCTTCACCATGTCGTTAAAGGTGAGGTTTCCTGGAGAGGCCACCTTGCAACGCATTTGCTAATCTACGGCAGTACGCTTACATGTGTCACTTCTACGCGAATCCTCTCTGTGTCCTTGGAAATACTTCATCGCTACAAGCCGAACACACAGAAGCTCTTCGGCACGTGGCATCGTTCCGAGACCACGTCGAGCAGGCTGTGGAGTCTGGTGTCATGGAGAATATCCAGTACGCCAAGGACTTGCTTGAAAGTGACGATTTCCTCGTCTCTCAGGTACAATCCAGTCTCAGCAGGCGTCAAGAATCTATTGAAGACTTCTTGCGTGCATTGCTCATAATTCGGGAAGCCGGTGCCCAGGATGACGAATTCTCAAGAGCATACATCGAAGCGATGGACGAGGGTATCTCAGTTTTTGAGGATTCAAGGGTTGTCGAGACCGTACGGCGGATGGACGCCAATGAGCTGATTACAATGATAGGCAAGGTTGTTTCAACTCTACGTGACGGAGATATCGACCTGCTCCTTGGTCCGGCAACGAAGCCAGCCCAGCTTGAACTGCGCGATACTTTGACAATATGCCTCGTTGAGCTTGAAGAGTTAAGCTTGAGGGCAGAGAAGAAGGGCATCGTTCTGCGAAGCAAGTACAGCGGACAGGGCAAAGTGATGCGCACAACAGTCATCGCGCAAAGGGTTCAACTGAGCCATGATTCGGCAGCCTTGACCGACGAGGATAAGCAACTCACTCAAATCGTAGACGACGTCACCAGGCTGCTGATATCGCACGTTCAGGCACCCAGGCCTAGCTCTCTTCTCCTGTCGGAGAGCTGGTTATACGACTCCCGAGCACCTTTGCGGGACGTTTTTGTGCCCCGGCCAAGGGCCGTGTTGGATCGAAGCCTGACGAGGCCGCACGACTACCTCTCATGCTCATGCTGCAGACCAAGCGACGAGGGCACTCCAGCAACGCTGCCAGCTACTGCGCTTCTTCACCGTCTGTTCCTCGAAACAGGCAGCATCATCAATGTAGCTGACTTGTGGTCGGCCTTTGCAGCATTGGTGGGCGACGAGGAAGCGGATGAACGGAAGAGCCTCGTCATGTTTTACCGTGCGCTGGCTGAGTTGAGGGCTTTGGGATTTGTCAAGCCAAGCAAGAAGAAAGCGGACCATATTGCCAAGCTGAAGTGGCTCTAAGAAGCATTCAGCTACACAGGGATCCGTGCCAGAACAATGCAACAAACACCCGCAACCGCGAGGACGGATCCTTTGTATTTGAAAGGATCCGAAAATATTCTGAGAATAGGAGTTGCTTGAGGCGAGGTCGGACACTCGGCTCAGAGGCGAGTCTCAACTCAACTGGGCTATCTACTCGGCCATGCGTCGTCAGAGTGAGACACTGGGTGGCTGGGAGGTGACGGTCGCTCATCACCAACATGGACGGCCTGGTCGTGGCCATGGACGGCTACACTCATGATGGACTTTGACCTTTAATTAACCCTTTTAATTTTCCTAGAATCTACAGAATCTACAGAATCTACAGAATCTACAGAATCTACATCTCTTGTGTTGAGAGCTATTCGAGTCGAGAAGAACGACAAGACACTCACCTTGTGGAGAAATGGCCAACGCATCCAGGACGCCGGGAGCGGCTCAGGCTAGCATAAAGCATCATGTGAAAGAAGGGGATGAGAGTCAAGATTGGCGGTAACTCGATGAATGAATCCATTGTCTCTTAGGCGTCGCTTTGAGTCATGACCACCAGTCACATTCCACGCCAGCGTCCTCGTGTCTCTGATGCAGCAACCGAGCGCCAACCCGATTGCGTCTCCGGCCTTGTCTCACAGACGCCCACACCAAAATAAACCCTGGCCGGCTCCGTTCAAAGAGTCTTTTTTGCAGAGAGAGGCTTTGGGAGGGGTGTTGAACCCTCAAAGCGGTCACCGTCTATGCTCCCGACAAAGGCCGCTTTCCCCAGAACAGCTGCGCGCGGGGGGGAGGGAAGCTTGTTCCAAGGAACGGCTTCGGTCACAAAGACGTTCGACTCGCTGTTCACGATCCGGGCTTCTCTTCCCCTCTGATACAAGAGGGCGGGGACTCGCCAGTCGAGAGCTGTTGGTTGTTTCAATCCAAGATATCTCACTCACTCTCTTCGTTGCTCTGCTCCTTTGACCCGCGCTCGACAACACGACAGGCCATTTCATAGCTTGAAGCTACCTGCGATCGACTACAAAACTCAGAGAGAGCCTCTTGCTAGTCATTTACTACTTGTTTGCGGAGACAACAGCGGTCGATATCATTCCACGCCAAAAGGCACAACTCAACTACACCGGTTCATCAGCATCAACTCGATTCAAGAGATACAGCAAATTACCCGCGCCGACGTACCAATACCAGAGGCTTAACCGCCCAGCATCACCCCAACAAAAGACACCACCAATCTTCATCCCCGTTTCACTATGATGCGAGGCGAGATTCCTTCTAGGCATCGCCAGTCTTTCGTCCAACGACGACTTGCCAAGAACCCCAGCCTCCAGCGCAAACTGGAACAGATGGCGCTGCCTCTTGCGCCCCTCGTGCAGCTCACCACAGGCGCCGTCCATCCGTCCTTTCCCACGACCGTGCTCAACTTCTGGCTTCTCACGGATGAGCAGCTCGAGTCGCTGGCGCAATTCTACCACCAGAAGACGCCCTGTCCGTGGACGGCTCAGTACCCTTGCCCCATCATCTGGGGCTCCAATCTCCCTCTCGAGGAGAAGCGCCGCAAGATGGGCAAGTTCATCGGCCTACGGGGCTGCGAGTCGCCCATCCTCCTCAAGTCCGAGGAAGAGATCCTGGCCGAGACCCGGAAAGCGAGGCTGACAACCGAGGAGGAGATGCTGAGGCGAAAGCATTATTCCTGAGTGCATTGGGCCAGACAGCTTTTGGGGGGTTCCAGAGATAAGGACGGCGTTTATTGCTACGGTGGTGGCTTTGTCTTTGTTTGGTGTTTTCGGACAGGAGTATTGCATCTGTATTGTCTTTGTCTGCATTTTTATGGCGAGCTGGGGGTTGCATTGCTCAGCATGGCCAAGCCAGCGCATCTTTGCATCATTGCATTTTCAAAGGAGTACCACAGGGGAAAGAGAACTAGATATCAATAGAGAAGAAGCCCATGCTATCATTTTTAAACAACCTCAAAACGCCGCTGAATGTCGGTTCCCCATGCCTCGACGTTGCACGTAATAGAGTGTGCTTCTAGCAAGTAAATATACTATACAAAACGAGCCTTGAACCACGCCCGGTTGCATCTTTGTAATTTTGAACGTGACACGCTTCACCGTGCGACCTGCCGCGTACTGAGCCTGTCTGTATCCACCTATTTCTTGGCAGCCTTCTTGTTCTTGGTTGGAGTATCAACCATCACGGCGTCCTCCTCGCTGGCTGTCTTGACAGATGAGCTCTGCTCAGAGCCGTCGAGTTCCTTCATAAAGTCGGTCTGGATCTGACCACGACGCTTCTCCCACCACTCCTTCTCAGAGTCGGTCTGGGCGAGAAGATCGTCGAGCTCTTTGCGGATCGCGGCGTTGGAGGTCATTTCGTGGGCGGACTGGAAGATGGACTGGCCCCAGTTGGGCGCGAGAGCATTGGCCTATGAGTGTCATCTGTCAGTAAGGGATCTTCGGTGGTAGATGAATGTGTTCGCGCGCGACAGGTGCTGCGTACCTCTGTGACCACGTCTCTCAGCTCCTCCTCCATCTCCTTCTCGGCGCGCTGGAAGCGCTGCCACAGGTCATCTCCAACGCTGCCGCGCTGCAGTAGGGAGCTGCAGGCCTGCTTGGCGGACTTGATCTGGATCAGGCGGCGGATGTCCTCGACGGCACGGCGCAGTAGCGCGGCGCAGAGGATGCTATCGGGGATCTCGGGGCTCTTTTCGTCACCGTCCTCGGGGGTGAGGTGTAGCAGGGACAGATAGACGTTGCGCTGGAGATGAGGGCCGAACCACGGAGAGAGGTTAGCGCTCTGGGCTATTTGCGAAAGAAGCAGCTGTTAGCATATTCTCTGTCTCTCTTTGGGGCGAAGCAGATGTGCTTGAGATCAATGCGCATCGGGGGTCGTACCGGCTCTTCGTTTCCGGTAGATGGTTGAGAATGTCATGAGAGCGCTTCCGAGGACGAGAACGTAGGCAAAGGGGAGGGCCAGGCCCTTCCAGTCAATGTCGATCATGATGGGCGAGTAAAAGAGAATAGCACCAGTAAACTAAGTGTATAGAAAAAGAGTGTAAAGAAGTGTCGAGTCGACGTGGTTCTGCGTCGACGGGGCGTTTGCTTGGGTTGAACTTGGGAGATCACTTTTGGTGTTAATCGACACGACTACCTTAGAGCATTGGTGGTGTGGCGCAGGTGGTTCTTTAGGCCAGATAACGCTTGCCTCGCCTGTGCGAACCGTGGCGCCCAGTCCAGGCCCATATGTGGCGCATGGCTTTGTGCCACTAGTAGGTACCTAAAGTTCTTTGACTGCCGTGCGACGTCACTGAGGCTTAGGTGGCTCATTAGGTAAGCCAGGCACCGCTAGATGACGCTCCGAGACCAGGGTACGCATCTTCTAGAGCGACCTGGACCTTGCCTTAGCACATCAACTCATGTTTCATTGATTCACTCTTTCAGCTTCCACCAACGCCACAACTTGAGGATCTGATACTCTTCACTCACGATCTTTGTCTCTTTCGCCTGAGAAGTACTATTTTTCCTTCTATATCTCCCGCCCGCGTCGTCTTGCACTCCTCATCATAGGATCGACATCGATATCAACTCGACCGCACGAAAGTCCAATAACCGAGAAAGAGGGCGAAAAGAGCACGCCGGAAACCCCCGCCAACAGCAACAGATCGCCCGTCATGTTGCTACGACTCCGAGGGCCTGATGGCATGGCCCGTCTGACCATCGAGTCCACCGCTACCTTTGGTGAACTAGGAAAGATGGTTCGTGACAACTCCATGTCGTCTCTCGCTCTTGACCCCGCTAATATCGGACAACTCTAGCTTCTGGATCAACTCCCCAAGACTGTCGATCCCAAGACGATTTCCTTGTCAAATGCACCCAACGGAGGTGACTCGAAGCGATTAGCCGACATCCTCAGCTTCAAAGTCGGTCAGATTGGCCTAAAGTGAGTGCTGTCTCGCTGTGCCCAGGGCTGCTTGACAGTCGGGAAAGCTAACTGCTCGCAGACACGGCGATCTCATCTTTCTCACCTACCAGCATACCGATACTACCAACGGCGAAGCTGCCACATCAAACACGTCAGCCAGGCTCAACGGAAAGCCTGTCTTACCGACCGAAGACCTACCCATCAACCCGAAACCAGAGAGGATCTCTAGACCATGGGAGGTGGTTCGTCAGTCGGCCCTGGACGACCGGTTAGATCGTTTGGACGGAAAGATCCCTCGAGGTATCGATCGCATGTGTCGTCACGGGCCCAAGGGCATGTGTGACTATTGCCAACCTATGGACCCTTTCAATACCGAATACCTGGCTGAGAAGAAGATCAAATACTTGTCCTTCCACTCATACCTGCGAAAGATCAACGCCGCGACAAACAAGCCTGAGCTGGGAGCGTCCTATATCCCACCTCTTGTCGAGCCCTATTACCGAGTCAGACACGATTGCCCATCCGGTCATCCCCAGTGGCCCGAGGGCATCTGCACCAAGTGCCAACCGAGCGCCATTACTCTCCAGCCGCAACAGTTTCGTATGGTCGACCATGTGGAGTTCTCCTCGCCTTCCATCATCGACAGCTATATCGATACATGGCGGAAGACCGGTTCTCAGCGCATAGGCTACCTATACGGTCGGTACGCCGAGTACACTGAGGTTCCTCTGGGCGTCAAGGCCGTGGTGGAGGCCATCTACGAGCCCCCTCAGGTGGACGAGGCTGATGGCATAACGATGAAAGCATGGGAGACCCAAAAGGAGATTGATGCGATGGCTAAGCAGTGTGGGCTGGAGCCTGTTGGCATCGTCTGGACTGACCTGCTTGATGCTGGCAACGGTGATGGTTCCGTCGTCTGCAAGCGCCATGCCGACTCATACTTCCTCGCTTCCCAGGAGATTGCATTTTCGTCAAGGCTTCAGGCCCAGTACCCAAAGTCCTCGAAGTGGAGCGACACCGGCAGCTTTGGCTCTAACTTTGTCACTTGCATAGTCACCGGTAACGAGGACGGCGAGATCTCAATATCAGCTTACCAGATGTCCAACGCGTCAGTGGAGATGGTCCGGGCTGATATTGTCGAGCCATCTGCCGACCCTAATGTTATGCTCGTGCGAGAAGAGGAAGAGGACGATGGCTCTCTCAGCCGCACACGCTACATCCCCGAGGTATTCTACCGCAGAGTCAACGAGTATGGTGCCAATGTTCAGGAGAACGCCAAGCCTTCTTTCCCCGTCGAATATCTATTCGTCACACTAACTCACGGCTTCCCTGCCGATCCCAAGCCCATGTTTACCCAGCAAGGATTCCCAATTGAGAACAGAGAGTACATCGGAGAGAGCCAAGAGCATTCGGCCCTGGCAAAGATTATCAAGTCACCGCCTGGTCAGAAGCCGACTGGCCAAGAAGTGTCCAACTTTCATCTCTTGTGCTTTATCCACCAAATGGGCGTTCTCTCCAAGGTACGGCTTCTGACCTTGTCTATGCCTCACCCCTGCTTTGAAGCAACCAGCTAACACATACCCAGGACGAGGAAGCTCTGCTCTGCCGTGTGGCAAGCCAGCACGACCTTGCCGACAATTTCCAGCTCCGTTCTACAGAGGGCTGGCAGACCCTCCAGGCCATCCTTCAATCGACTGGTGAGAGAATCCCCAAGCGTCAGCGGGAGAGCGACGGTGACCCCTCGCCCTCCTTGTCTTCTTCTTCCTCCTTTCAACTCCCTGTTCGCGACTCGGGTGAGCCCCTTGCTAAGCGATTTGCTGCCTTCAGGCTGAACGAGCGCGGTACCACGTCCACACATCCGCCGCCGCCCTAGTTATCTAGTGGGATACGGGAAGGGAAAGGGGAAAGGCATGCTGGAAGTTAACAATCAAGATTGGCGGGGAGCTGAAAAGGAGCATGGACGGCTGGTGTCGTGCCCAGTCTTTTTCTACATCATGGTCATTTGCGTTGCGTGCGTAGCTATGGGCGGCGTTTACGGATGGGAATAGCGGCATGCATTGGGAGGTTTGCTTGACTTGTATATAAATACGCGACTGCGCCTCAACTTGGTGTGAAGGGTTTGGAAGTATGGCAATGGCCAAAGCTGTTTGATGTCAGACCAGATATACATGCCAGATATTTGTCAAGACATGGTCTTGCAGATTGTCCCCTAAGCCGCAATGACACAAAAATATCAGCTGTTTCCATTGACCCTTCAATTGGAGGCTCTGCAGACAGTCACGATAGGCCCTGTTGTCTTATATCGGCCTGCGGACCAACAGTGTCTAAGCTGCTCGGATCTAGTCGGCTACTATTATACGGATACACGCACGGCACGTAACCAATCTTGCGGATCCCTGTCGGGTCCTTAGGTAGACCTGCTACGTAGTATAACGTTATTAGCCACGGATTGATAGCGGTCCCAATCGTGGGCCTCCTTTTCACTTAGTCTATAGGTAGTCTAGATTTGGAAAACATTAGCTAAAGATAGCTGTAAATAAAGGAAGCCTTAGGTAAAGGAAGTCTTAAGTAAAGAAAGTCTCAGGTAAAGGAGCCTAGATTTAGATACTTCAATTATGTTATTGTGTTAAATTGCAACTACTTCATAACTCACCCTGTGGCGTATAAATAAATTTGTATCATGTTCAACTTTATTACACTTGTAAAAGGAATCAAAGTAGCCCAGTAGAATCCTCAGGAGGAGGAAGAAAAACAGTACAGGCTCAGTACCCAAGCCTTGCAACCCAGTAACCCAGATCAAAGGAATTGTTGACGATCCGTTGTTGTTTCGTCGATGGTTGGTCCTCATGGAACGGGAAAACAAAAGGAGATAGTTGGTTGTAATGGCCTTCTCGAGACAATAGATAGAGGTCGTGTCTCGAATCGGGGGCCGGGGGGGGCTGATCGACGAGGAATCGCTACCGACTGTAGGAGGATATGTCAAGTCTGAAAGGCTACGGGCCCTCGTTCCCTGTAAGACCTACCGTTGCGGCCGACTGGTCGCCGAGGCTCCTTATTCACTGTTGTAGAAGGCAGTTCTCTCACGTTGTGATTGAAATGACGGATATTTTGGTGTCTTGGCTAGCTTTTCCTCGTCTTCCTCGTCTTCCTCATTGTCGTCTTCGTCTTCGTCTTCATCTTCCTCACCCTCCTCCTCGTCCGACTCGACGAGGTTGATCGTCTTCCTCGCCTTCTTCTGTCCGTCCGACAGCATCTTCTTGATCTGATCGGTTGGGCTGAGGCGAGTCTTGGCCGAGACTCGTTACTTCTTGGCCGGTGACTGCAGCTTGGTGGTGCCCAGCCGCTTCTTTGACACCGACTAGCCCATCTGCCAGAGGCCTTGGCGCGCCATCCTTGGCCGATCTGCTTCCGAAAAAGAATGGAGAGGCTTTATTGATCTAGTTGATTAGTTAGTTAGTAAGGGTTTTTGAGTTTTTGAGTTATGCTTGGGGAACTAACCGCAGTTTTTGCTCATCTGTTTGGAGTTGGTGATGCGAGGTGTTGAAGAAGTGAGGGTGTAGTGTAAGGATGTTCCTTGGTGTATGGAAAAGGCTTGTGGCAGCGGGTTTAAATAGATGTAAAGGAGAACATAGCTAGCCTACTACTAACTTACCTAAGATTATTAAATACTTAGGAAAATACTAATTATAAGGCTAATATAGCTATTAGGCTTCTCTTACCTAGGATAGGATTATAATCTCTTAGGCTTTAGGCTTTAGGCTTTAGGTAACTTTAGACTAGAGTAAATAGCAGTCCTCCTAGGTAGGCTTGCGGCAGAACTCCAGGCTGGTCAAATTGATAGAACTTTTTTTTTCACATTTCCGTACTCCGTCTACTTACAAAACCGGGTTGTAAATCAAACATTCCAACACAAGAAAGCTTTGGAAGCAAACCATCACACTCCCTGGCTCCCTTAATTCCCTCCTTGCTTCAAGCCTCGTCTCTCTATCCAGTCTTTGTCGAAATCCCGTCTGCAAATTCCAACACCGGGTTCCCCTAAATCTAGGAATGGTATCGATAGGTTCCAGAAACAAAACGCCAGTTCCTCTCCCTTAACCAGGCGCTGCGCTGGAGTTGGGGCAAGTTGTTTTACAGCGGCTTGCCGCCGATAAAGTCGGACCATCGGCGGACTTCAGCGGGGATACCCTCAGATCGGGGGAGCTTCTCGCTCATGCACTGAGCAAAAAGGATGGCGGTCTGGTTGAACGGTTAGCTTGTGAAGATGTAGGAAGACACTGAACGGAAACTTACATGAGGCTCCATGAACAGAGGAACGCCAAAGTCAACGGCATTTCGGCGCATGACATAGTCAACATCCAGAGTAGTCTTGCCTCGGGCCTGGGCCAGGTTAAAGGCACCGCGAATGTCGTACTTCTGGAAAACTTCTCGGAGTGCTCGCTTGTCCTCCTTGGGGAACTCAATGACCTCGACCTCGACATTTTGCTTGGTGCTCGACTCAATGAACTGCTTGACCTCGGGGCTGGCGGCGTACAGCTTGTAGCCGAGAGGACCGACGTAGTCGACAACCTGTGTAAGCCAGGGCTTGGAGACATCACCACCAAACAGGAGACCCTCGCCAGGCTCGGGCATGCGGAAGTTCATGGTGGACTGGAGCGAAGTCCAGTAGGCCTCAACGAGATTCTTGCCGAAGCACGCAATCTCGCCTGTGGAAGACATCTCGACGCCGAGGAAAGGATCAGCGCCAGCAAGACGGGTCCAGGAGAACTGGGGAACCTTGGTAGCAACGTAGTCACGCTTGACGGCCATGAGATCGGTGGCCTCAGGAACTCCCTTACCAACGAGGGCCTTGGTGGCAACGTCGATGAAGTTGGTGCCGAGAACCTTGCTGACGAAGGGGAAAGATCGAGAGGCACGGAGGTTGCACTCAATGACCTTCAGGGCAGGCTCACCACCCTCAGGGTTCTCTGCCTTGATGATTTGCATGTTAAAGGGACCGGTGATCTTCCAGGCCTCGGCCACCTTATCGGCAATCTCCTTGACTCGCTCCATGGTCCTAACGTCGAGGTTGGCGGGAGGAAGAACCAAGGTGGCATCACCAGAGTGAACACCAGCTTGCTCAACGTGCTCAGAAACGGCATGGACGACAAGTTTGCCCTTGGAGGCAACACCGTCCACGTCAATCTCCTGGGCACCCTCAATGAACTTGGTGATGACAACGGGATGGTCGGGAGAAACGTTGCTGGCAGCCTCAAGCTTGTCCTTGAGGTCCTCCTGGCTTCTGATCACAGTCATAGCAGCTCCAGACAGGACGTAGCTGGGACGGACCAAAACAGGGTAGCCAACCTCGTCAGCAAAGTCCTCAGCGGCCTTGACCGAGGTAAGCTCCTTCCAGGCGGGCTGGTCAACGCCAATGCTATCGAGGATCTCGGAGAACTTTTGACGATCCTCGGCCTTGTCAATGTCCTTGGGGTCGGTTCCGAGGACCTTGGCACCACCGGTCTCCTGAAGTCGAAGGGCAATGTTTTGGGGGAGCTGACCACCAACAGAGACGACGACGCCAGAAGCGTTCTCAAGTTCGTAGATATCCATAACTCGCTCGTAGCTAAGCTCTTCGAAATAGAGCTTATCGGCACAATCGAAATCAGTGCTGTAGGTTTCCGGGTTATAGTTGATCATGACAGTCTTGTTGCCCAACTCTCGGAGAGCCTGGGTAGCGCTGACAGCACACCAATCGAACTCGACTGAGCTACCAATGCGGTAAACACCACTTCCGAGAACGACGGTACCGTTGTCCTCAAAGGTGACATCGTGAGAGGAGCCGTTGTAGGTAGTGTACAGGTAGTTGGTATCGGCAGGGAACTCGGCGGCCAGGGTATCAATCTTCTTGACCCAAGGGTGGATGTTGAAGCTCAACCGATAGGCGCGAACCTCATCCTCGGTGCTCTTGACAGCCATGGCGATCTGTCGGTCAGAGAAACCCATCTTCTTGGCACTGAGGACCTGATCCTTCTTCAGGTTCTGGAGACCACCGGCGGCTTCGAGCTCCCGAGTGCAGTCAACGATATTCTGCAGCTTGTAGAGGAACCACTTATCAATCTTAGTCAGATCATGGACCTTGTCGACAGAGTAGTTCTCGTGGAGCATGGCCTGGCCAACAGCGAGCCATCGGCGGTCGGTAGGGTTCTGGAGCTCAAAGTCGAGATCCTCAAATTTATCACCCTGGAATCCAACGAATCGGGGGTCAACCTGACGGATGGCCTTCTGGAAAGACTCTTCAAAGGTTCGGCCAATGGCCATAACCTCACCGACCGACTTCATGGCGCTGCCAATGTCGCGCTTGACGTGCTGGAACTTGGAAAGATCCCATCGAGGGATCTTGGTGACAATGTAATCCAAAGAAGGCTCGAAGTTGGCTGTGGTAGTCTTGGTCACGGCGTTGGGAAGCTCGGGGAGGGTGTGTCCGAGACCAATCTTGGCGGCAGTGTAAGCTAGGGGGTATCCGGTAGCCTTGGAAGCCAGGGCAGAGGATCGCGAAAGTCGGGCGTTAACCTCGATGACTCGGTAGTCGAGGCCATCGGGCTGAAGGGCGTACTGGACGTTACACTCGCCAACCACACCTAGATGTCGGACAATCTTGATAGCGGCACTTCGAAGCATGTGGTACTCCTCGTCACTCAGCGTCTGGCTGGGAGCAACGACAATTGAGTCACCAGTGTGGATACCAAGAGGATCGAAGTTCTCCATGTTGCACACGGTGATGCAGTTGTTGTTGGCGTCGCGGACGACCTCATACTCGACCTCCTTCCAGCCCTTGAGTGACTTCTCGACAAGGATCTGGGGGGAGAGGGTAAGGGATCGAGCAGCCATGTTTCGGAGCTCCTCCTCGTTGTTGGCGAAACCGGAACCTAGACCACCAAGGGCGTAGGCGGCTCGGACAATGATGGGATATCCGATCTTTCCGGCGGCATCAAGAGCCTCTTCGATGGTACCGACAGCAATCGACTTGGCGATGGGGATGTTAATCTCTTCCAGGGCCTTGGCGAAAAGATCTCGATCCTCACTGAGCTCAAGGGTCCTCACGCTAGTACCGAGGACCTTGACTCCGTATTTCTGGAACAGACCGAGTCGCTCCATCTCAACACCAAGGTTGAGAGCGGTCTGGCCACCAAAGGACAGGAAAATACCGTCGGGCTTCTCCTTCTCGATAACATAGGTGACGTACTCGGGGGTGACGGGGAGGTAGTAAACCTCGTCAGCCAGATTGTGGTTGGTCTGGATGGTAGCGATGTTGGGGTTGATAAGCACGGAGGCGACACCAGCCTCCTTGAGGGCCTTGAGGGCCTGAGATCCTGCACCGGAAATTCGAGGTTAGCCACAGGGTTGCTCTGTGTAATTTGTAGGAGAGCCACGAGACCCGTCGCTCCGAGGCCCTGGTGAAAATGGATCACAACGGATGGCACGAACCTGAGTAGTCGAACTCGCCGGCCTGGCCAATGGCAAGACCACCACTTCCAATGACAAGGACCTTCTTGACGTCGACGGTCTGGTGAGGCTTGATGACTCCGCTGTCAATGTAGGCCTTGGGGTTCGGCGCGGACTGGGCAGCGGCAGAGCTGTAGGCGCGCATAACCTTTACGGTTCCCAGGCGCTTCGACACAGAAGGCCTGGTAGCAGCCATTGAGACACGGCATGTCGCCGCGAGGGTGGCCGAGGAGAATGAGCGAGTGGGCAGAGCTCGCGGGACTCGGCGTCCATGTCGGAGCAGAGCCGGAGCTCGACCAGCGAGAGTGGTAGCCAGGTTCGCAGGCATCGCAGTGGTGTTGCAGGCGGATCAATGCGTAGGTAGCACCGTCCCGCTGGCAAGCTTGCCCTTCTGAGTCCCGAATAGAGGCGTCTGGGATTGACGGCGTGAAGAGGACAAGAGACGATGACTCTTGAGAAGTTTCCGGTGGGGGAGGAGAAAGGCAGCTGGAGAAGCGTCGAGCTCGAGGAAGAAAAAGGCGGAACGGGGTACCAGGGACCGGGCTGATAAGATAAGGCTGTTTGAAAATTCTGGTGTGTGACTCCCACTGCCGTGCACCTTGTCCCCCGTCTCGGTGACGAAGCCGGGGTATCTCGGTACCAAATGCTCGGTGGTCAGATAAGTACTTTTGGGCTGCTATCTAGCCTCCCCAACACTTTGAAGCCATGGGAGAATTGGCTTGGCCAAGCAGCGAAAAGGATCGGCCGTCGCTAGTAGTCGCGGTTGTATAGTCCTCGTGGAGTCTTTCAGCACGCAGCACCGGTTCTTCTCTTTTTCTTCCATGAGTCTTGGGACATGTTCGGAGTGTTTGTCTGTCCATTCTTTATCATACATAGATGCCGTCTTTCCCATTGTTACAGAGGTCGACATGGTACCTGCAGCGAATTAGGGAGTTACATTGCCCTGCAGCACGTGGACCTGGAAGAGCTCCCCGGATATAGCTAATCGTAGGCGGGGGCCGGTTACGGCCCTGCCCTCACCGATGTGTTGACTCAGTGTAGCTGCCCTGGATCCCAAGAGTTAGCATCAATCGCTCTAGGGAAGCCAGATCTTTCCATTTTGAATCAGGTTCATGTCTAAAACTAGTCATAGTTCAATGCGGTGTGGCAGAAAATAAGTCGGGGAGTTCTTAGTTAATTGCGAGATCGCAGCTTGGCGGGGTTTGATTTTAGCGGGGAGAACTGCCGTCCATGCCCCGCCGCTATTCGGACCTCAATCGCAACCAACGACATAGGTGTTGCTTGAGTCATGCGACCCGGCAGGCAACACGGCCGCTCAGATGCGGTGATCTCTTACTCATTTGATTCAGAGGGCAACCTATCGGCAGTAGACGTAATAAGCATGCATCTCCTGTCTTGGGAACTGTGCTCAATCGCCTCTCAATAAGCGACTGGGTTGACATCGATAGCAATGTCATCGTTCACGAGGACTCGTATCATGCCCCAGGGGTTAGCATACAGCAAAAAAAGACGACGCATTCATGTGTGTCAAGATTACACTCACAAACATTAGGAACAAGACACATGTTTGCCGCTTTCCATATCCCAAACTGAACAATCAATGGAGCTGAACAACGATACTGAGATTACCCTACATGGTTTACTTATACGCCATTGGTCAATTGGGGGCCATCGGATCCGAGACGGGTTCAGCTCCGACCGGCATGATCGGGACCACTTTGGGTGATAAAAGGACCAAATACCAGTACGTAGCAAGTCAAGAAAACAGCAGACTGGTATTCGCCTTCTCGGCATGAACAATACAAGATATCGACTAAATTTAGGTAATCAAAGTGAAGTCTAGTAAATTAGAGTCTAGTGTTACCTAATAATGGATTGTTTTCATTTAGATTAGGTCTCTAAAGGGGAATAGACTAGTAGCAGAGTGACGCTAGATAGTTTTATTGTAAAATCCTAGGGTAAGCGTGAAGATGTTACCTTGGGAGCCTGCTCCTTTAATGCCCACCTATCCGACGTACTCATCGTGGCTATCCTATCTGCTTGTAGTAGTGATTTCCCGCGTTCTCGGCCTTCATACCGAGACGTCCCTGCTTCATGTTGGCGGCATGGGCTTTGAGGTGCTTAGGCCAAAGGCCAAAGCAGATACATATAGGCCTTTGTCCTGGGGAAAACACTCATTGCATCTAAACGTGGTCCGATCCTAGACATAGTTTTGACTCATGCTGGTGTCCTTCCATTGTCTAGAGCATGTGGGTAAATAAACTTCCTTGCAGGTAATGTGTATCCTTCTTCGAACACGTATTCCACGGACAGTGAGAGTATGAAGAATCCATGGTGGCTGTGAAAGCTTGGAAATCTCATTCTCTTAACTGTCAATGATTCTGATCCATATGTTACATATTTATAAACCCATCTTACACGATCTGATACCTCCATTATCTTAGTCCTACCTAGGGCTCTTCGCCTGCACCTAGAGACATGACCAGCTCCCTAATATGTCTTTTAACCATGCGACAGGTGACACTGACTTACACAGATTAAAAATTGCCAGCCTGTTCATCCAGCCGAGCATGTATCTCATGTTCATCAAAAGTCTGATCTCTTAACAAAGGGCCGGCTGTGTGAATGTTTTGAAATCAAGTAATTCTTTGTCCTGGATGTTCAAGGGACACTTGATTACAAGCCATTGTGCTCAACGAACTGTTTACATGTTCTCTTTTTCGATGCTCCGTGAACAAAGAAGAATCTCGACGACACAGCAAACAAGGCCTCTCCCCCAGAAGCTATAAATTCCCACTCGTCCCATTTCTCAGTGTTGTCTCACCACCATCGACCCAACTTCACCAGAGTGTAAAGTCCAAGGTTACCAAACAAGTTCTTACACTCCCCCAGAACCCACAAACCTCAACCAACCAACCTCAACCTCAACTTTCACCACCGACTAACATCATGTGTTATCAGATGTGCCTCTACCAGTGCCGACACATGGAGCGAAGGAGCGTTCCATGCGTCTACGTCCGAAACCGAAACCGAAACTGTTTCGGACGGGTCCTCAATTGGGTGCGACCTTTGGACCCATGCTCGGAGTTGAGCAAAAATATGAAGCGTGTGGACCACGCCTGCGACCTCTGCATGGCCAAGCCTGTCGAAGAATGGCCGCTGCAAATGCGCACTCCACAAGGCGCATCATCGGTAGCAGCAGCAGCATCACCCGCGTCAGCCAATACTCTTCAGCGAGCCCAGGAGGTTCCTCAGCAGAGACTCGTGGGAGGATGGAGCCGGGATCCCCATAGGCACCTGGGTGCGCCTGCTGAAGAAGTGCACAACGAGCCGCGCGAAGGCCCGCGGATGGAAACGTCTCGTGAACGTCCGAATCAGCCTCGGCCGTACCCGGCGAGACGTCCAGGGCAACACCTGCGAAAGAAGATACAGACCTTGCGCGATTGTTCCAATGGGCGTCGTACACACCGTGTGAACGGTCATGGCCGTCGAGGCTCCTCGAGCAGATCCTCGAGCAGATCCTCGAAGGGATCTCGGGGCAAATCGCAGAGGCGCAGGAAGCTCGAGTCCTCTGTTCAGGACCCCGAACGCCTCGGATCGTCCGAGCAAGACATGGCGTCTCAGCTGCGCGCAAAGGGCATTCAGAGCAGCCGAGCTCGTTTCCCGGTGAAGCCGTAGATCGATCTCCTGACAAGCATGTACCAGTACGCAGAAGGCAAGTTGATTTCCCCTCCATACTAACGTTTGTAGATCTATGCAGGCAGGGACTTGCGATGTTAGTAACAACTGGGAACCCGAAAGATCCAGCCAAGGGCCGGTTGTTGGTCATCGTACATCGTACGGCTCATTGCAAGCTCTGGCATGGTGAATGGAAACGAAACAAACACCAAAAAAATTAGAAATTATAAACAAGAAAAAAGGGTAAGTCGGAGTAAACAGAGGAGCACAAGCGGATGGATATGGGAGCAAGGTAGTTGGTATTCTTGAATGCTAGATTGATTTTTGACATAAACTCCGTGCACTCCAGGCGGCAATAAGAGCACCAATGTGACTCCATCCATGTTATACAATTTCTCCCCCAAAGTATGCATGCTGAATTTGAAATGGCTCCCAAGGTAACCTAATAGCCGTGTAAGCAAACGGAAACTGCTGTAAAGAAAACAAGGTGCGAGTAGATCATAGGGTAAGACCTCTGGGGCAACTTCAACAATTCAGTGATGGCGAATTGCATCAACTTTCCATCCGCGAGTCACGACTTCTACGTCGGGCGGTCTCTCAATTTGGTCGCTTCTCATCCACGATTACACGACCGGAACATATTCGAAATGGCGCTCAACTGGCGTATACAATGCCCCTTCGGATTAACCACTGTATTCAGCGTCGAGGACAATGTATCAGGCTTCTGTCGAGGTGAAGGCTTTATTGGGCCTTGCCATTCTTGTTCTTGGTGGCTCTGAATTTTTCAATTTCGACCTGAACCCTCTTGTTGACGCGAGCCTGGAGCTCAGGTCGGTAGCCAAGCATAAAGAGCATCTCAAGCCACACAAACATGGGCGCAAGGAAGATGGCCTGGATGAGGTTGTCGAGCAACGCGGGAGCCCGTCCTTCGTAGACGCCATGGCCGACAAATTGCAAGATCCAACAGCTCACATGCATGGCCAAGGCACCCTGGAACGTGGTCTCAGGGTTCTGCTGGCGCAGATAGTTACCAAAAGCGGCACCGCCTATACAGAAGGCAGCCAGGAGGAAGCCAGCAAAAGGCTCAAGAAGCAAGTACAGCAGAGAGTAAAGGCTGGCGGCAATGATGCCGAGATTGAGGTCGAGATAAGGCAGGGTGAGCCAAGACGGGGTAGGGATGAGAGTGCCCGTGTATGTGGCCTGCAAGAACCCGTAAGCAGATGTCTCAAGAGAATGATTGGCGAACAAGGACGACGTTGCTGATCGCTAATATCAAGGCCTGGGAGGTGAACACGAGGGCTAGACAAACCATGCAGAAACCAGACACAAGAATGAGAGGGACACATATCATGTGAATGGCGACATTAATAGAGTTGTGGTGGTAGGCGCCGTACTGAAGCGCGTCGTTAGTGTGGAACAAAGCTATGAAGGATAGGGACTCAAGTCTGTATAACCTGAGCCGCTTGGAGGACTTACAAAGGTCAAATGGTGCTCAAGGTCCAGAGACATGATGGGCAGAGGCTTGGCGATGATGATAGCGATAGCGGTAGCTGTAGCAAACTGAAGAGAGAGAGGCCCTTGGGGGAAAACAAAAAACGCCAGCAACTGGACAGATTAACCGGCGTGGTCCGTGAGTTGCTGAGTCCTTGATGGTCTTGAAGGCTGCGGTTGTGGATCTCCAAGGTAGACAGTGTTGAACTGGAGGACGGTGCTAGGAAAATCCGGGGCGGGATGAGGCGGAGGTGTGAGAGGGCGTCGATGATGCGGTGTTTATAGCATCAGAAAGGCTACGAGATACCTAAGGTAGCTAGATAGGTAGATAAAAGGGCCAAGACAAATATCCCCCCTGTTGAGAAAGGGCCGAGGCTTGGTCGACAAGAGTGTGCTGCCCGTCAGGTGCGTGCGTGCGTGCGTGCGTGTCTGCGTGAGGTGGCGCGAGTAGCAAAAAAGAGTGAGCGGAAAACGAAGCGAATGAGCAAAGAAAGCCAAAAAGAGGAGGGAGGTTCAAGAGTGAGGTTGCTCTTGATGCGTTGTTCATGTGCTTTTTTTGTGCCCACTGAAGTGCCCTGGCAGTGGTCACTTTCCAGGCACCTTCCGGTGTGGGGCAGAGCCCGTGCCTCGGATCAACCCCCTTGATCCCCCCCATTCCATGTCCTCGACAGCCCAGGTTGGTCGCTCCTTCCGAGTCCTCTGCCCATTTCTCCAACCCCAAAGGACCCTTTTTCTCATGTACCAAGCCAAGACAAATGCGTGATCGCTTCTGGAATTGTGCCTACTGGCCGGATATTATTAATGCCCCCTGGCTGATTCCCCAGGTTTTGGTTCTTGTCTGTGATGGAAGAAGGTTACAGTGGAACCTCGCCTGCTGCCAATCGTACCATAATCCGGGACTCGACGGCTGATTCAGGGCGAGACCATGAGCAACATTGTTTTTCTTGACTGGGAGTGCTCGGTAGTTCACCTATCAATTTGGTGATTATGAAACAACCTTTCTCTTTGCTTTCATAGTTAACCCAATGCCATTCTACTGGATCCTACATCATCCGACATTCGGGTCTTTTGTCAACTTGCACCGCTACTTGGGTTCCAGACGAAATTGAACTCCCCATACCTTTGATAGCCATTTGGTGACCGGACTACGGAGTACGCTTGTGTAATTACTAAGGTAGTATTGAATCCAATCCAATTAGATGCCAACTATCATACTACGCACGTACGTAGTATTACCAGGCCTGCAAGCACCCTGCCAGGGCCGCTCTCTGAGATAGGCGCCACATCTCAGCATCAGCCACATATGTGTGTCCGATAGTGGCTGGTGATGGCGCATCAACCCTTCTGCGTCAGGCCGACAAAGGCAACGCCAACGGGCCTCTGAGTGGACGAGATTTCTGCCGCGCCGGGGCCATCTCAGCCTCGCCGATTGTCCAAACTTCTCTTCCATCATCAGCATTCTTCCACCCAAACGACCACTCAGCCATATCTTTGCGCGCTCGCGTCGGGAAGCTAGCGGCGCTCCTTTGACTCGGCGGCGCGAGACTCTTGTTGTATTTCAACTCTAGTTTCTTTCTCCTTCCGCCCTCTTCTCCGCGCGCGGCAGTGCCATCGTGGCGCGTTAGCCATCTCTTCGCCGACCGCCGTCGCTCCTCGTCTCCTTCAGACACGCGCCTTCGCTCGTCGCCGTCCTCCCGAACGATTCAACAGAAGTGTCTGCTTTACAGCATTCGCATAGATCTCACACTGTGGCGAGAGCCCCTGAGCCTATCCCCATTTCGATTCCGACCGCATCTCAACGCTCATAGACGTCTTCATTGGCCGACAAACACCACCATCCTGCTCATCGTTTTCGTTTTCGCTTCTGTTCGTCGTCGTCATGTTTTTCCTGTATAATTTGGAACGCAGGGTCATGCTGCACCCTTCCTTCTTTGGGCGCAATATGCACGATCTTGTGACACGCAAGCTTCTCTCGGATGTTGAAGGCACATGCGCCGGCAGCTACTTTATCATCTCCATCATGGACGCTTTCGACATCTCCGAGGGTCGCATTCTTCCTGGCAACGGCCTTGCAGAGTTTACCGTGGGCTATCGCGCTGTCGTGTGGCGGCCTTTCAAGGGCGAGACGGTAAGCCATCAGCAGCAGACTCTTGGTGAGCCCGCAGTCTGACAAACCAGGTCGACGCCATGGTGTACTCTATCAACCCGCAAGGCTTCTTTGCCCGAGCGGGACCCCTGAAGCTCTTTGTATCGGCACATGTATGTTGGCCTCGGAGCCCTGGGTGAGCTGGCATTCTAACCACTGCAACAGTTGATTCCGAGTGACATCAAGTGGGACCCTAATGCGACACCGCCGCAATTCACAAACAACGAGGACACTGTCATCGAGCCTGACACCCATGTCCGTGTAAAAATCATCGGCACCAGGACTGAGGTCGGAGAGATGTGGGCTATTGGCAGCATCAAGGAGGACTACTTGGGGTATGCAGTGAAATGTCCCTGGTTCTGTGCCCGTTGCTAACGCTGTAGCAGATGCCTCCAAGATTAACGCTTGAACGTGATGATGAATGAACTCTCAAATTCTAGATTGATTGAAGCTTCTCCTAGGTCAAATGCATCACAAGACCACCACGACGCGGCCGACGTTGTCTTTGCCGTCGGCACAAGCCCCCTGGCAGACCATCCACTCAAGTCCATCGAGTTGTCGGCATCTGGCAGGCTAGGACGTCAACATTGGATCTCTGAATAATAAGTTCGTATACTCGATGGGCATCTGATACAGGGCGCGCTGCCTGCATACGCTTGCGGACCACACCGTGTTGGCGAAGCATCAATATAGTGGTCGAGGCTGGAAGATGACAGACATGGAGCCTGCTGTCAAGGGATCCGTGTCATTCTTGTCTTGATCAGACAGGACGGGGCTAGAGACTATACGCAAGTTTGCACAGTTTACAAATTGAAAAACAGATACCCCAAGTCATGGACGCCCTATTGCATGAGTCCCACCGGCGTGTAAATCCGATATGCCCTTTTGACTCCCGTTGTTGGTTGGCTGATATTGCCCCGTTACCCCACACTTGAGTCAACATGAACCCCCCACGCTGGGAGTTGGGATCTCGCTTACCACCTACTTATAGCATTGAGAGGCAGCTTGAAGTAGATTTGCACGCTTATAAACGAAGCTTCATCCTGTATCCCCCGTAAGCACCTCGGCCTAACCGAGATTTCGCTTCCGGAAACGCCATCAACCCCCGCTGTCTCGAAACCCTAAAGACCAAGATGAGGGCCTGGACGTCAGCAGCCCAGCGACTAAGGCCGGCCTTCATTCCCGCCAACAGTCTTCGCTTGCGGGGAGCACTAGTAAGACACATGTCCACGATGCAGGCGTCTAATCGGTTGCGCACGGCTCTCATCGAGGGTAGGAAGTCGATGGGGGCGTGGCAGATGATTCCCGGTGCGAATGTGTCACGATTGTTGGCGCGGTCTGGAGTTGACTGGGTCTTGGTGGATTGCGAGCACGGAAACTTGGACGGTGAGGACCCTGATTCTTCGAGATAGCGGAAACTGGATTTGCTGATACACGACTTTCAGATGGCGCGATGCATGATGCCGTCCCGGCGATTGCTGCGTTGGGCGTATCGCCTATTGTGAGACTGCCTGATATGCAGGGATGGATGGTGAAGCGTAAGACATGCTCCTGGTGATGTGTAATACTGCACAGAATGAAGCTGACTTGTCCTAGGCGCTCTCGATAGCGGAGCTCACGGTGTATGAAACTGACATTTGGCTGTATGGTCCTCGAATCGATTGCTGACTCTTAACAAGATCGTCGTACCGCTGCTGCGAACGCCCGACGAGGCAAGACAACTCGTCCAGTCTGCCAAGTTCCCGCCCTTGGGCAAACGAGGGTTCGGCTCGCCAATTGCACCAGAGCGGTTTAACCCCGTGCCCAGCTTCACCGAATATCTTGAGCAGGCCAACGATGCCCTTCTCACGATTGTCCAGATCGAGACGCAGGAGGCTCTTGCGTCTATTGACGAGATTGCCGCCGTGGAAGGGGTCGATGTGCTATTTATTGGACCGTTCGATCTAGGTCAGTACACTTGAACTACCCAGCCAGGTTCTCATGGATATTAACTCGTAATAGGAAACAACATTGGCCATCCCATCCTCGACGGTGTAATGGCTCCAGAGCTGAAAGAGGCCATCGCCAGAGTCCTGTCTGCCAGCCAAAAGGCAGGCAAGAAGACCGGAGTGTACTGCACGGGAGGGGAGCAGGCCAAACTGTTCGCCGAGCAGGGATTCGACATGATGAATGTGGTGACAGACTATCCGGCGCTTGACCTTACAGCCAAACAACAGCTCAGCTTTGCCAACGGAAGCGCGAAGCCAGCCCAAGGAAAGGGATATTAAAGGGGGTTTTGTTGGAGGTTGAAGTAGTTGCCAGCCAAATTAGCTCTGCTCGGCCTTGTCCATATGAGCCTCGACCTGCTCGACTGTGAATCTGTGCATCAACTTGATGGCCTTGCCGACCTTGGCAGGGTCTTCCTCGGCTGCCGTGGCCTTGCTGATATGAATCTGCCAAACGGGTGAACACGATGTATGCAATTTCGAGATTCGGTTACCTCATACCACAGGCACATCAAAGTCGTAGAGGTCCCTCCATTGCTTGGACTCGGGCTTTGGGAGGTCAACATTGACTTCCGTGTAGGCAAACGGTCGCTTGTCCCAGACGTCGGATAATACGCCCTTTGCTTGGCTGCAGAGGCCGCATGTCTCGCGGGTGAACAAGGTAATTCTGGTGGATTGTAATAGACGGCGAGTGGCAAACATGATGGGATGATAAACAAGAGTATACAAGACAAGAACGACCTTTTCAGACAAAGCTCGCGATGTATAGCTTTGTTTGCAGATCCAATATACATGTACCAACGGAAATGGTTCGAAATTGAAGCTTCAGCTGAGACCTGCCGTCCACGATTACAGGGTCTAACCACACAAGGTGAACCCCGCACCGAAACGGGAAAGCGGTGAAGCCATAGCTATCTCTCCAACATCGTCATGGCCTGGAATTCTAGAAGCTCCCACCCCACCGACCGACTTTGTGATACTAAACTCTTTGCTTTCTATTGATCACGGAAGCATTCTTGAACCCTACGAGACTGCGGAGTAAACTTCAACTCAACTCACGGATCAATATGGCTCAAAAGTGTGTCCATCAGGGTTGTGGCAAGGAGTTCACAGACCCTGAAGAAAAGTGCCAGTACCACCCCGGTCCTCCCATCTTCCATGAGGGGCAGAAAGGTAAGCGGCGAGATCTTTGAGCTTTTTTGTCTAGTGCTATTGCGCGTGCTGATTCATCATGTCAAGGATGGAAGTGCTGCAAGCCTCGCGTCCTGACCTTTGACGAGTTTATGGACATCGAGCCTTGCACGACAGGCACCCACTCGACGACCGACAAGCCCCCCGAGCTCGAGGAAAAGCCCAAGCAGGACGACGCTGCCCTTGCTCAGAAGATTGACGCCCTCAACGCCTCTGTACCCTCCCGCGCACCAGTCCAGTCTGCTCAGCATGCCCCGACTCCGCCTCCTCCGCCGCCCGAGGACGAGGACGACGATCCCAGTCTTGAGATTCCTGCCAGTGCTGGCTGTAAGCGGCGGGCATGTGGTGCGACGTACAAGGAGGGCAGCTCCAGGGACAACGAGGAGTGCGTGCACCATCCGGGCGTGCCGATCTTCCACGAGGGAAGCAAGGGTTACTCGTGCTGCAAGCGCAGAGTGCTGGAGTTTGACCAGTTCATGAAGATTGAGGGCTGCGAGACCAAGAAGAAGCACTTGTTTGTGGGCAGTGGAAAGAATGGCAACGGCGATGCTGGCGACGAAGAGGTTCTTTCTACAGTCAGGTAAGCTCACTCCTCTGTACCAATCTAACTTGCAGTCTTTCTCACAGCGTTACAGGCACGACTTCTACCAGACCCCAGTCAACGTTATCGCTTCCTTCTTCCTGAAGAAGATCAACAAGGACACGTCCAAGATCGAGCTGGAGCAGAAGCAGCTGAATCTAGATCTCGTAACGACCGACTCGACCCCCAAGCGCTACAAGGCAGAGGTGCCCCTCTTCGGCTCGATCGACCCTGAGAAATCTTCGTACAAGATTCTCGGTACAAAGCTGGAGCTGCTCCTTGTCAAGTCTGATGGAACTTCGTGGCCGGTGCTGCGGGGCGATGAGGCGTTGACGGGCGAGATTTTGCAGATTGGCCGGGCTGGAAGGGCTTGATTGCGCAAAAGTTTTGCGCAGTCATGAGGAAGCGTCGGGATGAGCATCATTTGGAGTTTACGAGCGGGCAAACAAGGGCGTTGTTGAGAAACTAGATGGGAGAGACAGGATGGTGGATTTAGCGGGCCGAGAGGTGGCAGAAGGCGAGTTCTAGCAGTATATCATAAATAAACCAGAATGCCATCTCGACTTGGAAATTTATTCGCGGGCAAGTATAGCATGTGTAACTCAGACGTGGAAAGCTGCGGCTGTACGACTTGGGGCTTGATAGACCTTGTATCCCATGTTTGTCTAGTCAGTCACTTACAAGGCTGTATACCGTTGACGCGTAAAGTCTCTAATTCGGGTCCCTTTGAACTGCCTCTCCGAATGATTCAAGCTATTTTATCAGGATATATAACCCCCGTTCAGATGACCGACCTTATGAGCCAGTGCTATGACGCACGTCTAAGTGCGGTAAAATCTAAGACAACACAAAAAGGGCTTGACAGGCTTTCTAATAGGCCAGGAAGATTAGCACATGCTTTTTCTTTCTTGCTAATATTGACACTTTCTATAGTATCAATGTTGCCTGGCCGTCATGACCGAGACCCACGGAGGACCTGGGCTTATCACTATCATAACTAACCTACTGTTCAGCATGGAAAGTCAATAGATCTCGTTTCACAAAGAGCCAATGAGATACGGGACATGCGATCAATTATTTACTAAAGAAAGCATGTCGTCTCGCGAGGCAGCCTCCAAGGCTATCTACGTATAATTAGTCTAGATCCCCACTTGCCACACACACCCTGGTAAGATCATAAGCCGTATCTTGGTTACGGTGGTTGCGCGCTGCCTTTTTCTATCAAGCAACATAACTTATTGTATACTCCACAACTATTTGCAATGCCGATATGCTACAATTGCTATTACTATGCCTTTTTACAATTAAATCGGCCGCGACTGGTCTAGGCCAAGAGATCCTGCATTTTGGTACAGGCCTGCAAAATACCTCAGCATATGATGTCTTGAATTACACCGGCGCTGACCCAGGCCGAGCGATTAAACCGGGAACCAAGTTGAGGATTCTTTGCGCCGGTGACTCGATCACAGAAGGGCGGTTGAGTGAGCTAGAAGGTGGTGATGGCGATGGCTATCGGCGTAAGTTTCAGGAGGATTTGTCCGGTAAGTCGTCACAAAGAGGTACCGTACGCCAGAATGAAGTAGCTGATATGGCTGCTAGAGGATGAAGTCGTCTTTGCAGGCACTCTTTTAGGGGGCACAATGGACGATGGCTATTTTGTAAGTGGTCTCTTGCAGCGGAAACTCGATCGGCGCAGAAGCTCACTCATTCACTCGTCACTTACAGGCGGCATGGCCTGGAAAGACGATCCAGTTCATAAACGACAACGTCACCCCTTCTCTAGACCAGAGACCAAACATCATCCTGCTCCACGCCGGGACAAACGACATGGACGCAAGGCCTGGGCTCTCAAGAGAGGGCAACGACCCAGCTGGCGCCGCGGAACGTCTGGGCAAGTTGATCGACAAGATGGTCAAGATATGTCCCGATGCGGTCATTCTAGTCGCTGTCATCATCAGCACATGCGAACCCGCCAAAGCCCCCCGAACCCCCGAGTACCAATCCCTGATCCCCGGTGTCGTCCACGAGCGTCGGGAAGCTGGCCATCATGTCCTCGCCGCGGACTTTACCACGTTTCCCCTCGAGGATCTGCGGGACTGCGTTCATCCGACAAACGAGGGCTATCGCAAGTTTGGCGACTACTGGTATGACTTTGTGACGCAGATACCGCCCAGTTGGATCAACGAACCTGTTGGAGACGATCCCAAGCGGCCAGAAGAGGACAGGGACGACGATGATAATGGGGTTGGCAAGCTGGTGCAAACAAGCTTGGATTATATCCCACAAATAGGAGCCTTTTGGGTATTGTACTGGCAGGCTGCGGATTTCCTCGTTTGACTTTTTTCGACTTTGACAAGCACTGCATTTGTATCAGCTTTGGAGGATAGAAAAGCAACAGCGATGAGATTACTGGATGAACATGCAACCCCTGACGCCCTGATCCCAATCGGCATAGCCCTACCAAGACCCTTCGTCTGTTCAGAGTAGACATTCAACTCAGAAGTCTGGGCCTGGCCAGCTTCTCAGTTGAAGTAGAAGATGCCTTTTGTGGTTTATGGTGACATATGAGGAATATAGAAACTCATGGTCGAGTCAGCTCTAATCGCCGAATAACAAGAAGGCTAAAAAGACATTGTGACCGGGAGAGAACTTATAACAGCTTATAAGAACTTGAATGTACTTTTCAGACTTGTGTAACTGTGATGAGTTGATGGCAAGGAGCATGGAGCTGTATATATATGTCTCTTTATTTATCTTGGCCATTTCTGCTTATTTCATAGAGAAACTGTACCTACTTCATACCAGAGGGATCTCAGACAGGCTTCTTCACGAATGTCTGAGTGGGGGAATTGCTAAGCTTGCAGAGTCTGGGTTCATGGATCAAGGTCAGGTCCGGCTGTTGGTGAGAGTCACCATGGACGACATAAATACCAGCACACTGCTTATGCAGATCTCAAGCTTGTATTGCCAATGTATTCCATCACCTCGACCAAAGGCGTGATTCCTCTCTTCGACGAGTGTGCTGTGTCCCCCATGCAAGGTCTCCGATAAGCCGGAACCAAAGACTCGTGGCCGTGGAGATGGAACATGATCAGCAGCCGATAGCGAGCGAAGCCCGTCTCCCCACATGGACTCAGCAAATTCGGATACGTAAACAGAGACCCCAGCGCCGCCTCTGACTGGCTGGCGTCACCTCCATCATCACCACGCCCAGCCCGTGCTTGGCGCCCAGTCTCCAGGGTGCCCAAGGCGCTGTGGCATCCCGCTTCCAGTGCACTTTAACCAGACTTGAGTGGCCGGGCATCTGTCTGTCCGTCCGGCTTCTGCGGCTGATAACGGAACCTTGGAGATGGTGATATCGTTCGGCAGCTGAGAGATAACATGGTTTGTTGCTCATGATGCCGTGATACAATGCCTGTCCTTATCAACCCGTGCCTGAACTCTGTCATGGATGCAAACAAGCTTATCCCCATGGGCGTGCTGTGCCTTTCCTCCGGCTTCTGCTATAAGTTGTCGCCATGCCCTGCGCTCGCGCCGCCGCCTGACGGCCGAATACCAACATCTCCATTGCTGTGAACGTCAGCTTACAGATTCGAATCATTTGACCGCCCCAATACCGATCACACCGATATCCAACCCGTTTCTCCTCTTGCCAGCTTCCATGTCGTCTGAAGTATCTCACGGCCGCGGCGGCGCGGGCAACTTCAAGCCGGACGACACCCAGTACGTCGATGGCGAAGTCGTTCGCGCGGGCATAGAAGGGAGCCATGGCGACGGCGCATTCAGTTCCGGCCGAGGCGGTATGTATTCGCAGGCATGGTCTGGTCGCATTCTGCACTGTTGTGTTGCGACACAGTCCGACTCCAGAAGAGAAACTGTAATAGCACTGGAGGCTGACAAGCTTCAACGATAGGCGCTGGCAACATCTCGGATGTGGGCACCAAGCCTGGCGATCGCATGGACAAGGACTTGATCCCCGAAATCGCTGTCCGACCGAGCCAAGACGGTCGAGATTATCACACCGGCCGCGGCGGTGCTGGCAATGCTCAGACGGCTGGCGCAGAGAGAAAGTCGCAAGAGAAGCTCGTCAACGAGAGGCCTGCCATCGTGGCCCCAGTTGGTCTAGCTGACAAGCTCAAGGCCAAGATCTTTGGCGGCCACAAGAAGTGAGCCCTCTATAAACAGGTCGAGACGAGCTGCGACTGCGACGATACCTTGGACAGTTGGATCACTATGGATACGGAGAGATTGCGTGCTGTGTGTCGGCGAGTGGTAGATGCTTGAATTAGTGGAAATACCCTTTCAATATCCCTGCTGAATAAACTGCCTTTGCCTTGGGCTGCATCCATTTGAGGGTGCACGTAACATCAAGTGCCTGCCGGGCTGCGTGTAGCATCCTGCGAACTATGTCGACATCGTGAACTGTTGAAATCTGACATCTGACAGCTGCAGGTCTCGTTCCATAGGATAATCAGCTCCCAACGTTAACACGCAAGCTGAAATAGCAACACCACCCAAGACCCAGAACTAGTGGATGATCGCTGTCATGACGTTGGGCACCCATCCAGGGAGATCCCTTCCAGCTTCCCAAGATGCCAGTCTCCACTTCCCCTCATTTGCTTATGAAATGAGCCGGGAATTGCCAGAGCTGCTCTCGGGAAATCAAGGTTCGCGGGTCTTTTAGCGTGTGGTTTTCAGGCGTCAAGGTGGTGAAACAAGAACATCGATGATCCTGGATTGGCTGCCGCATATGGCTATCGGACTCGCTCCACGCCGGAGGCTAAGCTAGTTTTGCAATAGAGCTGCAACTCTGAACTAAGAGAAACTGCAAGCACCTTATTAGCGCCGAGACGACCGTCAAAGACCCTGACACCTGATAACAACAGCCCCAGGATCGTCTTGACTATGCTACCCTCGTTCGGCATGCATCTAACCCCGAGGGAGACAAGACCCAGAATTAGCGAATGGGCGCAGGGACAAGCCCGTCGTGATGCTCGCGAAAAGTGTTTCGTTAACCCTCTTTAAGCATAGATGGATCCTTTGTTTGGCTCCCTGTGCTGCCTCATGACGCAGGCTGGAGAGGTGAGAGACGGCTGTGTTGGACCCTGGCTCCAGATTGCTACCTAGCCATGTTTTAAGAATACCGCGAGGTGCGCAACAGTCGTGAGTCCCAGGGGTCGGACTCTTTTGAGGTTGTTCATATACCGATCTTGCTCCCCTCTTTCTCCCACCGGGCAGCCGACTTTCCCGCGACTGCGATTTCCAGAAGCGCACAGTTGTCTTTCCCCTAACGGAGCACATGGCGTGCCTCATGACTGATAGAGAGCAAACGGCGGGTCCATACCAGTTCCGGTCGTCGTTAATCTCGTGGGAATACACTCAAAGGCGACTGGGGGTTGAGTCCATCTTGACTGGCGGCTGCTTTGGGCCTTGTGACGACAATCACGTGCACCGAGTGAGATCACGGGAGCAACGTCTCCAGGTACCTAGGTAGCTATGGTGCCGAACCTCCAACCTCATCGCCCGCGCCTCCAACAAGACCAGAGACTGTGGTCGGGCTTCTCGGTTGTTTCGAAGCGATCCTTCAGGTCTTGCGCGACTTCAGCCTTCGAAGCAGACGACGAGCGATCATCGAGCGACGGCGACATGAGCCCTCGCAGCAGCGAGGCCGACTTGCGACGCCCGGTCATGCCGCGCCATTCCGGCCATGATTCGCGCCCAACGAGTCGCAAGGAGCTTCTAGGCTGGTACGCGTACTCTTTTGCAGCCGAGACGTATGTGGTTTGCGGCATCGGTAGGTCAACCCGGAGCTTCTCCATGGTAGACGACAGCACCATCGTCGGATTGACATGGACCCGCAGCTAACCTGCTCCTCTAGGCTCCTTTATTCCCATCCTTCTCGAGACTCTGGCCAGAGAGAATGGCGTATTGCTATCTGACCGCACCACGCCATGCGGCTCGAGCTACAGCAAGGAAAAGAATGACGGCCAGTGCATCGTTTGGGTACTGGGCGTGGAAATCAACACGGCGAGTTTCGCCATGTACACTTTCGCAGTGAGCGTCCTAGTCCAGGCCCTGCTTGTCGTTAGTATCAGTTGCGCCGCGGACCATGGAAACTACCGGAAGAAGCTGCTCCTCAGCTTCGCATGGATAGGAAGCTTTGCCGTCATGGCTTACATCTTTGTCACCAAGGAGAACTATATCATGGGGGCTATCTTGACAATCATCTCCAACACCTCGTTCGGCGCCTCTTTCGTCTTATTGAACTCTTTCCTCCCCCTTCTGGTACGGTACCATCCCGAGGTTATTGAGGCCAACGTTATCGGCACACCTGATCTGGGCCACTCCGACTTCGAGTCACGCCCTCTGGGGGAGTCTGTGGGTGAACTGGAGGCTTCGGTGGTGACAACAACATCGCCTTTGCTTCCCGAGGATGGCGAGCGGTTGAAGCCGACCGCAAGCCACGCTGAGATCACATCCAAAGAGCTCAAGCTGTCTACGCGCATATCAGCCATTGGCATAGGCACCGGATACATCGCAGCATTAGTCTTGCAGTGCGTCGCCATTGGCGTTCTCATCGCAATGAACAATTCTACCTGGGGCCAAAGAGTTGTTCTTTTCATGGTTGGACTCTGGTGGGCCCTTTTTACCATCCCAGCCGCCATGTGGTTACGACCTCGACCAGGACCGCCCTTGGCACAGGATGGTCGGAAGGGTATCAAAGCAGCCTTTGCCTATATCTTGTATGCGTGGAAAAGTCTATTCACTACGATCCAGCTAGCCAGACGCCTGCTGGACATCGTCTTGTTCCTTGCCGGATGGTTTCTTTTGTCAGACGCCATCGCGACCACGTCATCTACCGCAATCTTGTTCGCCAAGACCCAGCTTCACATGCGTCCGTGGGCGCTCGGGATGATCAATGTCATTTCAACCCTGGCAGGGGTGTTTGGTGCTTTCGGATGGTCCTGGATCTCACGGATGTTCAACCTCCAGGCTCACCAGACCATTCTTGTTTGCATCGCCTTGTTTGAGCTGATTCCTCTCTATGGGCTAATGGGCTATCTCCCATTCGTCAAAGAATGGGGCGTATTTGGCCTCCAGCAGCCCTGGGAAATGTATCCACTGGCAGCTGTGTATGGATTCGTGCTCGGCGGTCTCAGTGGCTATTGTCGTTCTCTGTACGGGGAGCTCATTCCACCCGGGTCTGAGGCTGCATTCTATGCCCTGTACGCCATCACAGACAAAGGCTCCAGCGTCTTTGGACCGACGATTGTCGGCGCAATCATAGACAGGACGGGCACGATCCGGCCAGCTTTCTGGTTTCTTGCAGCATTAGTCGGCCTGCCAGCGCCTCTGATTTGGTTCATCAACGTTGAGCGAGGCAAGCGAGAGGGTGCCAAGATAGCAGAGACGATTGAAGGCTTCCGAAGTCAAGAAGAGGATAGCAATCCCGAACCCGAGAGTCGCGGGATGTTGACGGAATATGAGAGGGAGCAAGATGAAGGAGTTGCTAGTGAGAGATAGGGAACCATCGTGATCGGCATAGCGGCGGCGTTTGTGTAGGCTACTACCTCATTCATTTGTTTCATGTTACGAGGGTCGGGGAGCTTGGATTGGGTTATAACAGTAATTCTTTTATGACACTAGGCGTCTAGCCCCGCTTGCTGTTATTCTTCTACATCTATATGATACGACGTCAGTGTTATTGTATGGTGAGTTTTAGAATGGAACTTCCTTGCTCGGATCCTCGCTTCCGGCTCCGAAATAGATGCAACGTCAGTGGGTTCTGCTCGCGTCTTATTCATCCTGAAAAAGTTTGCAGTATAGGTAGGCATCCTGCATCCCGTTTAGCTAAGCCTCGATCGGATTCTTGAACAACATAAAGCTGTAACGGGAGAAGACGCAAGTCGCCGGCCGCGACGGGAGCTGGATCGGGACGCGTCTAGCTGATCCCAGCCACATCACGTGACGCGTAGCTCTAGGTGCTTTTGGTCCAGTTCTCCCGCAGGATTGCGACGTTGCTCCCAGTTAAACCGACGCTCTTTTTGCGCAAGGACATCCATCGCAGGCCGCGGCTTGTCGCTCAAAGACAGCTTGGGCTAGGCTCGGGTCAGAACGCGACATCTCTTTTCTCGCAACTGCACTTCAAACACCAACCTTTTCCTCGCGTGTTCCCTTTCCGCCTTAACCGCGACTCGTTGTTTGTCCTAGAAACCCCTCCCTCTCCACCCAGACGCGGCCAGCCGCATTAAATCGCCACACAATGAGCAATCGAAAGCGATCGCGCTCCATCGCGGAGGAGAACCGCGCCGAGTGTCCTTTTACCATCACGTACGCGAGCAGCCCGACGCGCGCGGAACAGGAGCGACATAAGAATAAGAAGCGGAAGCGCGATGGTCAGGATGACGACAAACGAGTCCAGATCCAGATCTCACCCTTCTCGCCTACCGGCACCTTCAAGACTGGACCCGATACCATGGACCTCTACTACACCGTGGAGCCCGGGAAGCGATGGCAAGACATGACGCGCTACAACAGCTTCGTCCGTAAGTATCCGACTGAATCTGTCCTCAAAAAGTGAGGGGCTGACGAGCGACTCTTGGCAGTAAATGGCACAAAGTACTATAGCGAGGGTTTCGTCTTCGTCGCCAACGAGGCAACCATCGAGCGACAACGCATCGCAGATAATATGGGCAACGCTGGGCCTCTCAAAAAGTCCGATGACGACTGGGTGGCGCGCATTCTTGAGATCCGAGCCGCTGATGAGCACCACGTCTACGCGCGCGTCTATTGGATGTACTGGCCAGACGAGCTTCCTCAGGGCACTCAGGATGGCAAGAAATACGTCCAGGGACGCCAGCCTTATCACGGCGCGAACGAGCTAATCGCCTCAAACCACAGTATGTTCCAGGCGCTTTGTTGACAATGGATACCAGCTGACAAACCCCAACCAGTGGACGTGATCAACGTCGTCAGCGTTACCCAGCCAGCTTTGGTCAATCAATGGATCGAGGCGGATGACGAGGAAATTCTAGATGCGCTATATTGGCGACAAGCGTTTGAGAGTCGCAAGTCCCAGCTCTCGGTATGGCGCGATACTCCCCTTGACCTTGCTTGTGTCTAACGAGTTCCAGTCGGTCGATCTCATGTGCAAATGCCAAACCCCCGCGAACCCTGATAAGACGCTCATAGGATGTACGAACGCGGATTGTGGAAAGTGGATGCACCGGGAATGCCTTAGCCATGAGGTTCTCATGAAAGTCTACGAGCGATTAGGGACCAGCAAGCCACACCGAAGCGAAGGAACAATCGTCAAGGAAGAAAAGACCAGCGACGAGGCGAAGCGCCCTCTCTCCCCGACAGACGCCGAAGAGAAGGAGACGCAACCGACGATCGATGTTCGCTCTGGAGAGACACAAGACAACGTACATGTGAAGAAGCCTACGCGCGAAACCCCCCGAAACACCGACACCCCGACGCCTGGACCGACGCCCTCGAGAGGATCCGCCCAGAAAGGAACTATCCAGGCATCGACCAAGAGCTCCGCCAAGAAGGGCCGAAAGAAGAAGGCAATAGACTTCAAGCCGTACGAGGGACTCTTTGAGGCAAGCCTCAAGATGAACGATGGCCCTACAGTCTGGGAGATCCGCGATTTGCGCGAGAACGTGACGGGCGGCGACAAGACTTGGACCGAGAATGCCTATTGTCTGTTGTGCTCCGCAGTGATCGACTGAGCAATCGCATTATCACATACAACCATGACCGTTGCCGAAGAGCCCCTCAGCCAGAGCTGACACGCCTCGACGGCTACGCGACAGGATTAAGCAGTTCAACCTGGCCTAGTTCGGAGGAGTCGGCATATTGGCCCCGTCATCACGCAATACCTTTGAGCGAAACCGAGTTGTCCATACGACAGGGTCTTGTAGGACCGACGTCTCTCGATTTCTTTTGTCAAATTTCCGAGGTCACTTTCTTGGCGATTCGCCCACTGATGGACATTCCGGGCGCGGCGTTTGAGGCGAATATAGGCTGTACTGTGGTTAGGGATATGGGTCGGCCGTGGCTGCGACAGGGAAGGGGGAAGCAGGTGTGCTCTGGTCTGCACTCTTATTCAACGTCGGAGGATGATAAAGAACGTTGAGGCGAGGGTCTCTGATCGGAGAGCTCTCTGAGTGAGGGGAGGACGAATAGGTGGTTATAGTCGAGCATATCGCTAGCTGTCCTGTTCTTTTTTTACTTGGCCAGTAGTCCTGTCTCGCTATCATAAGGGTCTATTTATGCAAGACTGTATCTTTGCCTGTTGTTAATCGATATTTCTATTTCTATTATGTTCCCATGACTGTTGGATCACTAGTACTATCCTATGTTGCTACTCAGTTTTGTGAACTATAGCAACTGTAATAAGTCGACAACGGCGCGTTGCTCTAGGATGCTTATCTGGAGGTCGGCGAAACTCTAGACCTGGTATAAATACCCGCAGCCTTCCCATCTCTGCCATTGAAATGTATCCTTGCTATTCTAAAGAAGCGACTGACGGGTATCTTTGTATCAGAAATGATAATCGATCGAAGCGCAGCGTCCATGGGACGGGAGCTTGGACAGTCGCGGTACGTACCCCACCCAAGGTGATGTGAGCTCTGGCCAAGAAACCCCGCCAATGGACTCCGTAACGTCGGGTCGGACCTCGAAATGTACACGGCGTCCTAACCAAAGGAAACCTCGTCAAGACAACAACCTCTGCTCAGCCTCCTATACTTTTCTTACTCGTTTACATACAAAAAAGGCCAGGGCCCTTCGCAAACATGGCCGTTGACCCCTTCGACTCGGCTCTGTAAGCCCCAAAATCCCCCCCGCAATGACGTTTCGTCGAGGCTGACCGTACAAAGCGACCTCCTGCGTCGTCTCAACCCCAAGCAGACGACCGACCACCTCAACGCCATCATCTCTATCGCCCCCGACCTGACCGAAGACCTTCTCTCGTCCGTCGACCAGCCCCTCACCGTGCGCCGCTGCAAGCAGACGGGCCGTGACTACCTCCTCTGCGACTACAACCGCGATGGCGACAGCTACCGCTCCCCCTGGTCCAACGAGTTCGACCCTCCGCTGGACGAGAGCGGTGCAGGCGGCGTCGGTGCTGCGGGAAGCGAAGGCGCCGGGGAGGGTGCCATTCCGAGCGAGCGTGTCCGTAAGATGGAGGTCAAGGCGAACGAGGCGTTCGACGTGTACCGCGAGCTGTACTACGAGGGCGGCGTGAGCAGCGTTTTCTTCTGGAACCTAGACGATGGTTTCGCAGGTGTTGTGCTACTGAAGAAAGGTAGGTTTCCTTGGCGGCGTTTTCCCCCGACCCCGTTCTCAACTCAGCGCCTTATGCCGGGGACTCGGAGCGCTTATACTAACTACGCTCGCTGTAGGTTCTCCCCAGGGCGGCAGCACCGAGGGTGTCTGGGACTCGATCCACGTTTTCGAGGCCATCGAACGAGGCCGAAGCACGCACTACAAGCTCACATCGACCGTGATCCTGACGCTGTCGACTGCGGGAGGAAATCTTGGTGAAATGGATCTGAGCGGCAATATGACACGCCAGGTGGAACAGGACCTGCCCGTTGAGAACGACGACAGCCACATCGCCAATGTAGGACGGTTGGTTGAGGACATGGAGCTCAAGATGCGCAATCTTCTGCAAGAGGTCTACTTCGGCAAGGCTAAAGACGTGGTAGGTGACCTGAGGAGCATTGGAAGCTTGAGCGAGGGTGCAAGGGATCGTGAGGCACAGCGAGAACTCATTGGAAGTATGCGGAAATGAAGCAGACGGAGGACTGCCTCTGCACTGTAGAAAGTCTGCTTGGTAAGAGTACGATGCGTTTGATAGATTCTTCCGGGCCAATGGTTGGGCAAATGGAACAATTCCTTGCGGTATCTCGGACAAGAAACAGTCCGTAGGTGTCTTTTTTTAGAGCGAGACCAGACTAGATGCCGTTGTTGGTCGATGTGACGAGCCTTTTTCTATCAAAACACATTCCCGCTTGCTGATGTAGTCTTGAAGCTGGACATTTATGGTGAGGTGTCTTGCCAAGTCATCTTCCAGTATTAGTCGCTATGAGCAGCAACCTAGAACAAGTGATGAGAGGTCAGCGATCCAGTATATGATTGCCACTGCTAGGCTGGCATTGAATGGGGTATTCGCCGGATGAGTTTGGTAAACGGAAATGCGACGCCTTCTCTGTTGCACCGAGTCAGGGGAGCCTACATGAGCCGGGCCGTCTTCCCACCCACGGAGGCATCCAATATGAGAGCAGCGCATTGCTGAGATAGAGACATGAGGCGAGTAGACATATGCTGTGTATGATGCCCTTTCGGCGCACCGGCGGCAATGTTCGTACTGTTTGTAATCCCAACCTAGCTGTAGACCACGCCTTATTAAGGGACACACAGCATGCCTTGTTCAATGATGAACCGGCCGAGTGTATGAAATCAATGCATGTTGGTCCCGCCCGAGAGCCTTTTGCCAGGACAGGACGAGTTGCACAGCGGGTCATGGCTTGCCTACGGTTTGCCTATAAGCGCTGGCTGCGCTAGGGCATGCGGACTCGCATCTTCTGAGTCAGACCGATCCGAAGCACTGCGTGATTGCGCGGGTATGACGCTGAGGGATTGGACAAGAGGTTGTGAGAGCCGGGTCTGTCCTCGAACGTAGTCGAGATGGGCGCGAGCCTGAGGGCGACCTCAGTGCAAGGCGGTTGAGAGATGCGGCAGCACCTTGTCCTGCAAGTGTGACAGTCAATGTCTCCAGAAACTAACGACGACTCATAAGTCCATATCAAGACGCAGCTTTACCTTTTGTAGAGCCGGCGTTCGAGGCACGAGCCTCTTGACGGATATCGTGGGCAGTGAGTGCCTCGATACCCCGTCAAACAGGACAAGGATCGCGATAACGTCGATTTCTTGCCTGCAACGATGCAGTCTCTTCTTCTATCGCGCACTGCACAAAGGCGGGTGCTGTGAGCGTAGGCGCGGGCTTGTGAATAGCCTGCAGGTAGGTCTGAATAGTCTCGAGGGCGTGCTGCAAAGTGCCGCGTGCACGTTTAGCCTTAGAAGGACGTCGATCGCAAAGTGCTCGGACGTTTATCGTGGTGTTGGGTGCTCGTAATAGCGGCGTCGATGTAGCTGAGTCTGCTGTGGAGTTGAAGATGTCTGATTTGAGTATTTGCGGAGCCTACTAGGTTAGGATTGGATACTAGTATCTTGTACTATCTAATACCTTCAACTTGGAAGTCAGTACTGTCGCTCGGCAATTCAGTTATTACTGCATGTTCTATAATAGGATATGGCCCCTTCCCTACCATGTAGATGAAAGAAAACAGGGACGGGCCTTGCTCAAACTCCTCCAAGACTCTATTACTTGACTTCTATCTTTGGATAGGCCACGTGGAGTACATAGTTCATACCGGTTTATGCCAGTTTGGGCTCCAGCGATACTGCCCAACCGGCCGTGTTTTCCTCATCTGCGTGCCTGCCTTTTGATCAAGTCGATCGTGGGCAGATTGCAAGGAAGGCTGACTCTTTCTGAACATCCTTCCAAGAAATCTCGTGCCCGGGGGAGTAATCTACTGCAACCTCTCCTACATCCAAATTGTCGCCACAATAGCATCCGCCATTCTTTTTTGCTTCCCTCTGCTATCTTTCTATTGGGGGAATTGAACAGATGGAAGAGTTCTAGAAGAGAGCCCGCCCCGCCCCGTCCCGTTTCCTGTTCCTGGTTTGTCACCTGCCAAACGCGTACCGTGCCCCTGAACTCCAGCCGTCAGGCTTCCAGGCACCCGAAGTCCATGGACACGAAGCAGAGAGCGTGTGGCTTAACCGACGAGGCAGAAACATGTCTCGACGAAATACAGCGGCGATGGACTACGTAGTTGCATTGATCACGAGACAGACAAGACAGACAAGACAGGTGAGCAGCTACAAGGGCCCGGTGCGTGTGGCACGACTGGCCGGTTCATCGAACATGGAGGAATGGAAATGGCCGTTGATGCTGGAGGCGGCCCGGACGGGATCGTTGATCGACGCGCATGCCGGCTCCCAGCGCTACGATGGAGCCTCTAACCGCTCAGAGAATGTTCTTCTGGGTGCCTCCATGCTGCCAGCTGGGACTGAGAAGCCCATGTCCATGCCCGACATACATGTACATGATGCAGGACGCCAGTGTTGCTCACCCCGAACCATAATATAAATGCAAGGCAGGCTTTCTCTTGACGCTCTTTGTCCGAACCGAGCGCCGTGCTGCACGTCAGATTCCTCTGGCGGCCAACATGACACTCTCCGCGTTGCAGGTTGCAGGTTACAGCCGAGACGACTAGACGCCTTGCTGCGCTTGCACTCGGACAGGGACCAAGGTCACGATCCGCTACGCCATGGATGATTGTATTGAGAAGCAAGCCAACAGTAGCTCGTGGATTCTCTGGATCATTCTATCTACATGCCTCGACGAGGCTGTCAGCGAAGCTATCAAGGTCTACTTAATTAATAACCCAGCCAAGGCTTTGGCAATACTCCAAAGGGAGACTCGCTTACATGGCGGCGTGGGTCTTGGGCCATGAGTGAGGCCTCTCATAGCTCGGAGCCATCTCAACACCAGCCGCCATCCAAGACGCAGGGGCGAGCATTTCGTATCCGCAACGACAGCCACGGCATGGTCGAGGGTCTCGGACATCAGGTGCGAGGTAATAGAGGACCAAAGGCAGACCAAATGTCGATCGTTTACATACACAGTATGCCAGCCAGCCAGAGGATGAAAACAACACTCAACACCGGACACGCCAAGACGAGTTAGGGCCGTGTCAGGCCTGGACGATGATTGCCATCCTCCTGGACGGGGGGGGGCGTACCTTGTCCGCAATGACAATGACGAACATGGAAGCCCACTGCAAGCTCGGTAGCTAGGTGCTAGTCCGGCGACTAATAGGCGATATGATGAACGGGGCATTTTGTGAATCCAAGTTGGAGCTCGAGTGGTCTAGCCGCATGGCCGCCCCTCTGATAGTGTTGGTGAACCGTCGTCTATGAATAAGCACGCATCCTTACAGTCGGTCATCTGCCCTGACTCGCTTCTCGGCGGCGGCGGCGGCGGCGGACGCACAACTAACCGCTGTATGCGCACCTGGGGAGGAGACAGGAAGAGCCCAGCGCCGCTAAACAACAAGTGTCAACCCACTGAGGGGACTGCGATGAAGAACAGGGGAAGAGGGCGAAATTCTGAGCTCGGCCAGGAATGGGCTCCCTTTGGACGTGGTGGTATTGGGTACACGAGCGTTGAAAGAAGCTCTCCACAACCCACACTCATGCATTCTTGAACTCAGCTTTCAGGCCCTCACTCCCTCGGGACCAGCTGTCATGAGTACATGAAGATGGATGGCATCGAGTCCGCCGTGCCGCTTACAGCATCGAAGAGTGCGACTAGGCCGGAAGAGAACTGATGCTGATGCTGATGCTGATGCTGATGCTGATGCTGACGCTGATGCTGTGAAACCAGCAGTTTCAGAGGCGGCAAACCGAGCAGAGAAGAGTGAGCACTGTCTAGGTTTGGTGCCTGAATGTTTTAGACAGGCCGCAAAGCCAACAGTGGCCTAGCCTAGGAATCTCACGCCCATTAAACCCACAACACACCCCTCATTTCAACCAGCAGCAAAGAGTCGGGCCCCCTTTGCTGGGAGCCAGAGTCCACATCGCATCACACTCACTCTAACACTGGCTCCCTTTCCCCCCTCGTGCTCTCTCTCAACAGCTGACCCACTCGTGCATTGCAAGCTATCAGATCCACCCCTCATCAACTGGAACCCAGCTCGGCCTTGACGTCTCCAAGGGTCTTTGGTCATTGCCTCTGGTTCAAATTGGCGCGCCTGTTGATGGTCCGTCGTCCGTCTTCCGTCGTCCCGTAGCCTTCCCGCCCTGGATCTTGTTCTTCCCTTTTGCTCCCGCGCACCGCCTCCACGCCGTCGCCACACCAGCACTCTTGGTCCTTGGTCCTTGGTCCTTGGTTTAGTACATAGGTTACCGTCGCTGGGTCTAGGTCTACTAGTAACTAGTAGGTAAGGGTGAGGGTGGACGAGCCACCTCGACTTTCTAATCTTTCGACGTCGTAATAATACTGACTTGACTTGTCAGGCTCCATCTTAGGCTGCGGCTCCTCCTCTTGACCCAACCACCTGAAGCTACTACGTAGCAGGCCGTCCTCTCGAGGAGAATCCCGAATCACTTTGCTTCGTCAGGCGCTAAATCACCCCGATCCGCGCAGATACACCCGTGTTGGTCTCCTCGTGGGTCCCTCTCCCGGCGCACCGTTTCCTGAGTTCATTCCCACCGCCCCCCTGAAGCGAAGCGAACTCTTTCCTACAGTATTCCGGTTTCCTCACCCAACAACCGTTCGTCTCTCGGTCCCCCGGAGTACACGACCTCTGCTTGAAGCATTCCACCGTAACCTACCGCCTGGACCTGTGCGTCACCGTGCCGTTCCGTGCCGTTCCACCCCGCGTTCGCATCCCTCGCCTTTGCGCCGCTGGCCACCGTACAGCTACAACCTCACCCTGATCCCACGTTGTCAGCGCAAGACTAGGTCACGATCCGACTCCAAGAGCGCAGCAACCATGGCCGAGAAGCCTTCGGTGCTGATCATTGGAGGGCTTGGCTATATCGGCCGCTTCCTAGCCCTCCACATCCACCAGAACGAGCTCGCCTCCGAAGTGCGACTCGTTGACAAGGTGCTCCCTCAACTCGCGTGGCTGGCTCCCGAGTTCTCCGAGGCCTGTTCGCAGGACAAGTTCATGCAAGCTGATGCCAGCCGACCGGGTGAGTCTTTTTGCGCTGCTTCCTCGCTGACGTTGGTATCGACTGCTGGCTAACAATGCTCTGCAGAGGGCTTGGCAAGAATATTCGACCGTCCCGACGGCAAGCAGTGGGATTACGTCTTCAACTGTGGTGGCGAGACGAGGCATTCGCAGGAGGACGAAGTCTACAAGCTAAGGTCCCTGAACCTGTCGATCGCGCTGGGCAAAGAGGCGGCCAAGAGGGGCGTCAAGGCTTTTATTGAGCTGAGCACAGGCATGGTGTACAAGTCGGACTCGTCACCAAGCAAGGAAGGCGACAAACTGAAGCCCTGGAACCGAATTGCCGTCTTCAAATTGCAGGCTGAGGAGGAACTGGCCAAGATCGAAGGGTGAGTTGTTGGGTCATGAGACATATGGAGTCGGTGTGGCTAACTGATATGCATAAAGGCTCAACCTTGTCATTGTACGCTTACCACATGTCTACGGCCCGTATGCGTCTCAGTGGGTTGCGACAGCCCTATCCATGGCTCGCGTCTACCAGCACCTCGAAGGAGAGATGAAGTGGCTGTGGAACAAGGACCTGCGGACTAATACGGCACACATCGACGACGTTGTACGTGCTCTGTGGTTGCTTGCAGACTGGTACGTCGCTGGCAAGGCAAACTGGGATGAGGCGAGCATGGGCAAGATCCCTATTCTCAATATCGTGGATGAAGGCGCGACGAGTCAAGGCACAACGGCGACCATCATTGGCGATATTTTCAAGATCGAGACGGGATTCCAAGGCCAGCTCATCAGCACCTTTGCGCGGCTCAACCTCGACAGTGTTGTGGACGATGTCAACGACGAGCTTTTGGGACCGTGGGCAGAACTTCTTGCGGACGCGGGTATCACGAGGCCAGGGCCGTTGACTCCTTTCATGGAGAAGGAGCTGCTCAAGGATACGGATCTCAGCATGGATGGAAGCCGACTCAAGGCTATTCTGGGATTTGAATACACCAAGCCCAGACTAACCAAAGAGCTCATCGAGGAGGTGATTGAGAGCTATAGGAGGATGAAGTGGTGGCCCTGAAGGAGGAGGGAAGGAGAGACACATCAAGATTGGGTGGACGGACGGAGAAAAGGGCAAAGACAGTGAAGCAGGGATGGATACAGGCGTGGAATTTTGACTTGTTTCTTGCATGGACTCGGCTTAGCGAAGAGTCCGCCTGGTGTTGGAAGAGACGATCGATACCCGGGACGATGATAACAAGGGGCATCAAGTACTGTTTGCGAGCCGACGAGGCAAGGCTGCAAGTGGGTGGGTGCCGAGACTCTCGTCGCGCCCAAGAGGCGGTGCTGAGAGGAGATAGATGAGGATATTGATGTATGACTAGGATACACGAGGTCTGGGGAAGAATACATGTGGAGGATGAGGCGCCAGTTGTGGAGGGCAGCCGGTTAATGATATAGGCAAATATACTATAGGTACCTTTGTAACTGACCTGCTCCATGGGCTTGGCTCGTGACGGGGAGGGGATATCAGATGTAGAAGAGGCGGTTGGTTGGTCGTAGGAGGTGTTGACGATGGTGCGGAGAACCGAGGTGGTCCTGGGTTGCGATGGTGAGACATGTGGAAAGGAGATGAGCTCCAACGTGGAGATTGCGAGATCGCGGGGACCCCAGAATGAATGTTGGCGCCATCCATGATTGTATCGGTTAGTGCACGGATTTGAATGGATTTGATGTGGATGGGTGCTTGTGTATTCTTGATGCAAGGGGCCGCTGCTTTGGAGGTCGGCCGAGTGGTAGTGGTTATCTGGGTAGGAGTAGGATGGTGAGGTGTAGTTGTTTAGAGTTAGTAACCTGGTATTGTGTATCCTATCATGTAGCTCTCCTCCTGCCAATAATGTATATGACGTGAAGGATATCTACCTGGAATAGAGAAGCTGATGGTTGAGAATACTTGCCTAACAGCCGGACCTTGGCCATTGTCTCTGGTCAACTCTACCCACCCTCGTATTTCTGCAAATCCCCCCTTTGCAATCATAAACAACACCTCGGCTTGCTTGGCGAATGGCCACGGCGCCGACTTCCCCATTCGCAGCGACCCCCGTAGCAAGGGCTCCAAGATCATCACCGCGGCCCTACAAGTCTCGAAATGATTTCCTTTCTTGTTCCTTCTCAGCCGCTTTCTCTCCACCCCGCAACTAGACTAGTCTCGACGCCCGAACAAGAATGGCAGGTGGGGGAGTGTCGAGGTAAAGGTGAAGGTGAATACATGAAAAGTCCAAGAGTGAATGTGATTCTGGGTCTTCACCCGAGGTTCATAGACGGTGAAGAAGCGTGTTTTGCTTGTGATTGATGTCTCTTAACTAGAGCCTCAAATGACAACTCACCCCCAAGCATATAAGGTGCCTGGACGCATCCACATCTGCGATTGAGTTCAATCACTCTACTCGTTTGAACCTGATTTGTCTCTTGGTTTGTTGATGTCCTTGGCCGACAGATTGTGGCTTGAGTAGTAAACTGCAACTTTCCGGGGCCATCAATTTCCTGATAGCGTCATCTCGGTCCACCAAAAGAAAGCGAGCACCTCCTGCCCAGCAACTTGCCAGCTCATCGCACTTCTCCCTCCTGCATCCATACCTACACCATCTCTTCAGCAGCTCTACGATTACCATCAGCGCATAGCTTATACTGCAAAAATGGCTGCCCCAGCTGAAAAGACCATCACCGACCTCAACGGAAAATGGGTTCTCGTAAGTCACAGCTCATGGGCTTTTCTGTACCCCGCCCCCACCGCCTTCATGAGCGGTCGTTGCTCGAGCTTCCAGACTGACAAGGACGCCTCAACAGAACAAGAGCCTCTCTGATAGCTCCGAGCCCATCCTGAGCCTCCAGGGCATCGGCTTCCTGGTCCGCAAGACCATCAACATGGCCACCATCTCCCTCGCCGTCAACCAGTACAGCGCGCCGGCCAAGCCGCCCAGCACGTCGACCGACGTCTTCACCCACATCGATATTGAGCAGTCGGCCTCGGGCCTGACGAGCACGCAGGAGAACCGCTGCCTGGACAGCACGTTCCGTGAGCACTCGGACTGGCTGTTTGGCGCCGTCAATGGCAAGTCCCAGTTCATCACGCTCGACGAGGTTGAGGACGACTTCCTCAAGCAGGGCTGGCTGATCGAGGGCGAGGGCAAGTTCATCTACAGCTACGTCGAGAGCCAGGGCAAAGGGTGGATCGCCACGCAGGTCTGGGGTTTCAAGGAGGTCAACGGTGAGCGGAGGTACGTGAGGCATGTGCTGGTCACAAAGGGCACTGAGAGGGTCACTGCCAAGCTCATCTACGACTTTGTATCGTAGAGGTTACGTGCGAGGGAGTATACTACAGATGGACTGCAGGCTCGAGAGGAGCATGATCATGACACGGCACGACAATTGACGAACCTGAACTTTCACTTGCTGATGATGCACTTGACAGGACTAGTATTCATCGAAATCGTTGTTTTTAAAATCTTGCGCTATGTTGAAAAGCGACTTTGCAGGGTGTCTAGATGAAGCTCCAGTTTCCTGCTGATGTTTATATCATATTACCCCAACGCCTGTGATGCTTGGTTATATTCGATTGTGCTTGATAAGGCACGCTTTTCTTCCAATCCGCCTGGGAATATATTATACGTTTTACCCTCCCCTTTAAATATCGCCTCCCATGGGCTCACGGGAGACTTGGTTATTCCGGCCTCCTCTTGACAAACTCCTCGAGGTCCTGCACCGTCGCAACACCAAGCACGAACCTCCTCTTCTCATCCGTGATGACGGCAAACTCCTGCTTCCACGGCCCGTCGGCCACTCCCCCTCGGAAGAAAGCCTCGAGCTCCTCGAGGGGCGTCTCCATGGTAATGACGCGGTAGGTGCGGCCGCGGCGCTGGAAGCGGTTCATTGCGGCCGAGAGCTGGTCCTCGGGCTTGACCTTGCCCGAGTCGAGCAGGGACTGCAGATGCGGGATGGAGAGGTATCCGAGGAGGGCGCGCGTGGTTGCGTCGACGATGGTTAGGTGCGTGTATTCGCGCTCAAAGGCGGAGAGGAGGGCGAGGGAGATGGCATCGGAGGGGTTGAGGGAGAGAGCGGCTGGGGGATCGAGGTCTTCGACAGTGGCCTGTAGCAGTTGTAGGTTAGCTGGTGTGAAGCTGACGAGAAGATGGGCTCGACAGGACGACAAGAAACAGCAAGCGGAAGCTCGAGAAGAGCAGCAGGTGAGCTTGTGTGAGGTGATGGTGCTGCCATGAGGGGAGTAGAACATACCCCGCGAAATCGACAAGACCACTTGGTGACGAGAGGCTGCGCCGTGGCGGTAGCAGTTGTCATGATGGGAGTCGAGATAGTTGTTGTTGCGGATCAAGGAAGAAGTGAGTGTAATCGATGGAAACTAGCAGCGGGCGCGATTGGATCGACGTCTGGTCAACTTTCAAAATGTCGGGGAGTGTGAAGGGATCGCGGGGCAGGTTTTGGGTCTTTTCCAGGCGGTCACAGAAGGTGGTTCGAGCACGGCTCCAGTGGGGCACCAAGGAAAAACACTCACAATCCCGTCATCTCAACTTTTTTTTAATGCTTTTTCGGGCTATCATGACCACCCCGGCCCCGCTGGAGACGCTACGGCGGCGGCGGCAACAACGGGGGAATATGGATCCCGCTACGGACATGGTTTTAGCGTGATGCCGTTGTGAAACCGGGACGATCAGTTTAATGCGGGTGATGGTATGGAGATATCAATCTCGATCCTCGTTTGAGACGAGGAAATCGACCTGATAGATAGGTAGTGATAGTAGCTTGGTGAAGGAGATTGCACTAGGTTTGGTGCACCGCACATGTGATGGGGTGTAACCGTGATGTCACCACTCTCAAACGGGCAGGTTCCATGTCAGGCACGTAGGTACTCTCCCTACACTCCAGGCATTCGGCGGTTTTCATCCACGACCGTCCCGAGACCCCGTTCAATCCTGTTCCCGCCGAGTTCCGTTATCTTTACATCTTAGTGATCTTAGGTTGTCCTACAACCGCTGCGGTATTTCCTCCTTTGTAATCATTCCCAAAGCTTCACTCGAGGTGACTTGCTTGACCTGACGAAGAGGACATTGCGTCTGTTAGCATCGATCGCCCATAACAGAGACGTCATTACCAGGTAAGGTTCAATGGAACGAACCATTGGTTGTTTCCCGTTATCCCTTGCACTGCCAGCGCTTCGATCCCATTGCAAACTGGTGAAGTATCTTGACCCTTTTCAACTCCATCACCAAATCACACCCGATCCAAGTCAGGTCAATTGACCAGCTTCACTCTCCACTTACACGCGCTCACACTCAGTCACCTCCAGAACCATCGCAGCCTGCATTGGCCTCGTACAATGTCGCCGCTGCATCCGTCCAGAGACGCCCTTCAGGGCAGCATCTACAGCCCTCTCTCGGTCACAGGCCGCACGCCGTATCAGGCCCGCCCCGAGCTCTACAGCGCCTTTTCCATCGTCGACAATGCAAAGGACAAGGCCAAGCAGCTGGGCTCCGAGGCGACGGCCGAGTTCGAGAAGGCGAGTTCCAAGGCGCAGGCCAAAGCTGGCCACGTTGAGCTGTACTCGGGCAAATACTATGCCGCCTGCACCTTTGGCGGAATGATGGCTTGTGTAAGTGATCTGTTTGACTGGCGCATCGCAGGAATCTACTGACTCGGAGCTAGGGCCTCACTCATACAGCCGTCACTCCCCTGGATCTCGTCAAGACCCGTCGCCAGGTCGATTCGAAGCTCTACACGAGCAACTTCCAGGCCTGGGGCAAGATCTATCGCGGCGAGGGCCTCCGCGGCATCTTCACTGGCTGGAGCCCGACACTCTTTGGCTACAGTGCCCAGGGAGCCTTCAAGTACGGTTGGTATGAGTACTTCAAAAAGACCTACTCCGACATGGCTGGTCCCGAGGCAGCGTACAAGTACAAGACCGGTCTGTACCTCGCTGCGTCCGCGTCCGCCGAGTTCCTTGCCGACCTCGCTCTCTGCCCCTTTGAGGCTGTCAAGGTCCGCATGCAGGGCTCCATGCCCAACCCCTACACTGGCACGATGCACGGCATCAACACTATCACGGGCAAGGAGGGCGTCGCCGGTCTGTACAAGGGTTTGTATCCTCTGTGGGGTCGCCAGATCCCCTACACCATGATGAAGTTTGCCTCGTTCGAGACCATTGTTGAGATGATCTACGACCGTCTCCCCGGCCAGAAGCAGGATTACAGCAAGGCTGCGCAGACTGGAGTGTCCTTCACCGGTGGTTACCTCGCTGGTATCCTGTGCGCCATCGTGTCCCACCCCGCCGACGTCATGGTCAGCAAGCTCAACTCCGCGCGCGAGCCAGGAGAGGCCTTTGGCAGCGCCATGGGTAGAATTTACAAGGACATTGGCTTTGGCGGTCTCTGGAACGGTCTTCCGGTGCGAATTGTCATGATTGGTACTCTTACCGGTCTTCAGTGGATGATTTACGTCAGTATCCTCCGTATTTCCGATTCCTAACTCCGATGCTAACATCAGTGATAGGACTACTTCAAGATCTTCATGGGTCTCCCGACAACTGGCGGTGGCCCTCCACCGGCCAAGAAGGAATAGATGATGAGTAGTCGGCCTGTGGATTGTTCCTGTTCGAGGTGGCCCGTCGGTAATGGGCATCATTTCGGGGCTGTACCCAAGTTCCGTGTACATCCTGAAAGGAAAGACCTAAAGAGTTGAGAGTAATAGTCCCTTGAGCAAGCCATTCCCTAAGAAACAATTAAACCGCTGCAAGTCCCAGCATGCGCTAGAAAGTGACGGATCATCAAGCATGCCGGATTTGCCGGGTCCTATATATTCATCCTCCCGGGCATCCAGGCATAGATAAGGTCAGAGTCCCTTCAGACTCGGAGCATCCCGCCGTAGCCAGCCAATCGTGCCCCGCCCGATCCGGTCGGGTCGAGAGACGGGGTGCCTATTTCGTACATGGATGATCGGGCGGGATTCTCGACAAACATGCAGGGCGCAAGGCGTAATCATCGAACTCGCAGCGCGCGTCCGACTTGAAGCGGGAGCATCGGGAACGACACAGGGAAATATCTTTGCGAGGCTTGCGAGGGTAGACGGAAATGTTACTGGAGCAGGTTTCACCTTGAGTCGACTGACTGCTTTGAGCACGGACAGGCAAGGATTCGTCCTCGCTATCATGATCCAGTGATGTTGTGCTTACATACTACGTAGTATGCGGGTAGAGGATGGCTTGGTTGCTGAGGGACCGGTAGGCAAGCAGTACTGTTGAACTAAAGACGAGTGTTTCGAGGTTGGAAGCCAGGGGTCGTGATCGATGTTAACTACCTAGTTAGATATCGCTCTTGGACTCGAGGTTTTGGTTGAAAGCAATAGGGTCAAAGTGATGACCCCATGCACAGTGCTGTCTAGCTCCACGATGAGCATCTGCCGCACTGTACACTGTTGGCCCAAAGTGGACGCCTTCCGTCATCGCACTCGAGGTGGAAAGGGCGGGCGGGGGAGAACGGCACGAGATGCGTTGTACGATTGGGGAAAAGATGGGACGGTTGCGCGAGATGCGATGCGCGCGCGCGGGTTGCGAACCAGCGCTAGCGCAAGTGACATTTGTTCCAGAACAATACCACCGCAAGCTAGCTCCATGGACCAGAATCACCAGCCACTCAAGGCTGAGAATGTGCAATGTAGGCGCGCGGGGGGACAGGGTCACGATAGTAGCGCAGTCGGTCAGCTTGCAGCCTGGATGATGTCGAATACTGCTACTAGCTGCAAGCCCAGAGTGCAGACACGGGCCGCCCAAGAACCAAGGCGATCCGATGTCTTGAAGAACACTTCTGTGCCTCCTCCATCTCGGTATTTGTATTTCACCGACTCCGCCTTGCTGCTGAAAATAGCAAACGACGCTTCTATCAAAGCCAACGACAACGTTCCATGCGGAATGGAGCGGGTAATAGACGGGCTGGAGGGTCAAGGGACCTCTTTTGCAGACAAAGGATGTCATATCGACAATAACGGACCGACTGGTCGGCGATCGGGATGGGTTGGGAACGAAGTTGATAGGATACCATGACCGTGGTTGGCAGCTTGGAGTCGAGTGATTGGTGGTGTGGATGGGTGCGAGGTGGGTACGGGGATGTGCCGCATGGTAACCCCACAGATGCTTTCTTTCACATCATCATCATCATCTGGATTGCGTGGATGCCTCGAATGGAGGGGTTGGGGAGCTTCTTGTCCTGATTTGGTGGCGGGTGGCTGGCCATGGCAAAGACTGCAGCTCATGTGCTTGCTGTTGCTGAAGATTGAGAGGAGGGTGAGGTGAGCAAAGAAAGAGATTCCAATCATCTCAGGCTGAGGTGGTGTCGCGATTCCAGGGGTTGGTCTATCCACACGCAAGGGCCACAACCGTTGCGCCTTATCTCGAGTGGTCTTAGGTCTCGCCTCGCCCTGTCTGCCCTACCGTCTTTTCAGTCCTCCAGTTGATCAGAGCACGTTACCTTGCATCCAATGTGGCAAGACTGGCGGCAAAGCTGCACTTGTTCGTTCGTGGAGGAACTGACATTTCCCACCAAGCAGCTCATCGCGCCAACAACCGCGCAGCGAGTGCCGACACCTTTTGCCTCAAATAGAGTTCATGTTGGTTTGAAGCCCAACTCTCGTCGCTTTGTAGCGGTAGTAGTAGTAGTAGTTCGTCCAACAGTAGCAATCAGCCATCTGCTGTTGGTGCCCACCCCGTGCTTGGCAGCGTTGAAACCAGCCGGCAATGTTTCGAGAGGGTAGTAGAGATTCATCAATGGCCCGTGTGGTTTGGCAGATATCGGAACCGTAGCTCGGGATCGTCAATACGCAGGACACTTCTTCCCCAGGAACCCGACAAGCCGTCTAAACTTAGATGGTAAACGCAGATGGGATCAGTGGGCTATTACATGCTCCTTTGGTCCTTTGGTCAACACCCAAACATGGTACTGTATCCGACTTGGCATCCGTCGTTGATCCGTCCCCGCCTCCGTTGTCTACACCCACCACCTTGCTTGCACCTAGCCAGTCCGGCTAAAACCATCCCCAACCGCCCTCGCTAACAGGAAACGATCTCTCACCGCACAGTTTCCCAGTCTCTGCACCAGGGGCCGGTAACCGATGAGTTGTGGCGCCGTTGTTAGCGCTTGTCGCTGTCATGTTGACTCGTGAGTTGCAGCCAAGTTCTCTACTCGGGCTTAGATATGTCGCCGGTTGGATCGTTTATCCTCGACGGGTGGGGTGGGTTTTGCCGGGGCATCTCGAATCTCGAACTGGCGCAGACGTGTTAAGGCAACATGTACCGAGCTAGTAATTAGGGTAGGTTGGGGTTTCGATGTTTTGGGTGGCTTTTTCTCCGACTTGGTTCTCAACAATGTTTATACACGAGTTTGGATGAAAAGCCTCTGCCTCGTCTGCTGTTTTTGCACGAAATGATTTTATCGTGGGGTTCCATTCCGTGGAACTCTCTATCTCTGTCGGACCTGCCGTCGGTCACATACAAGAGTTGCATGAACTAAGGCAGGTTCTCCTGCCTTGGCGACCTGGAGAATCCATTCGCACTGGCAGCTCCAACTTCTAGTCTAAATCAACGACCCATCGTTAGGTCAACCTTTACCCGCGTTTCACCCGTTCTCGTTCCCTCAAACTACCCAAGTATCAAAATCAAGGTTGAGCTCGATCTTGATCCGTCCTGAATTGTTCTTATTGTGCTCGGTGGTTCTCGTGCTGGACATGGCAACTGATCACGCCGACGCCTGCTTCTTACACCCATGTCATGGAATGCCTCAACGCCCTGTTCTGGGGCTCTCGTCGTTCTGCAGCAACAACCAATAGGCCTCTCGCCCGCCTGGGCCCATATCGGACCACCGCCTGGCGTTGCTTTCAACCGTCCACACCACGCGCCAGCCAGGCCCCCCTGGCTCCTCCACAGCATCTCCCCACTAAGGAATTAATGGCAGAGACTCTCGATAGTAGGGGCACGCACCGACTGCTTGGGCTAGGTAAGAACCGCGTGGGTAGCCAGATACCTCTTGGCCTAACAGGACCACGGTTGGGGCCCCCCTAGGCGTCAGATTCCGGGGGGTTGCTTTCTGGGGGCACACCAACGGACACCACCACGGGGGCTTAGAGGGGGACCATTGGGGGCTTCGGGGGTCTAGGCAGACTGGGATCTAGGATCCACCTTCCGTTGTAGGTCGCGACGCCCACTTCGTTCCCCGCTGCTGTCGGGTCTCCTCCCCTCCAGCGGT
>JABEYC010000399.1:0-32511 GCA_013266195.1 Fusarium zealandicum
CCCCGGCCCCATCTCCCCTTGTCTCATCCCATCCAAGATGCGTCACATTTCATGCCCCCTCCACTTTCATCAAGCTAATCTGCCCATTTCACCGTCTTTCCCGAGTCGGCCTTTCCTTCAACGTGGCAATGGCCTGGCCGCTTATCCTATACTCGGAGCCATTCATTCCACCCCGAGCTCACACGTTGAAACCAAGATTGGCCCTCAACAAGGCCCAGGAGCTGTCGCGTAAATGCTGCGGCAGCTCGTGGGAGCTTTCGCCAATCACATCATTCAATCTCCGCCCCAGACGGAACCTGGATGAAACCTGAATGATGGACGGCGGTACGTACCTGAGGGTAGAGGTCTCGCCCGAGGTCCACGGTTCATCAATCAAGGTCGCGGGCCTAGCCTAACGATCTACGAAGCTGAGGTCGTCTTACTAGACTACGTAGTAGCCGCACTGCCGCCCTCCAGTTCGTGTGTTTGACTTGGGGGTCACTCAACTCCAACCACGCGGTTTTGCGCCCCTGCTCTTGAGCTAGGTAGGTAGGCATGTAACGAGGTTGGTTGGGCGACCTTATTTCAAGAACTCCATCATTGGCCTTTGGTTTGGGTCTAGGAAAAGCACATGAGCAACTCCCGTACTACCATGTCATACTCGACATCGACCAAATAGCGTCGGACCCAGCCTCCTGGGCCTTGATCTGGCTGCCTCCTCTCTTGTGTCACGATAATACCCATACTAGCGACACGCTGGTACGTGGATTGGCGGCCATGCTGCTTCACCATGAACGCACGCCATGATTCCAGCAGGTCTGATTAGACGCTGTTGAAGGCGCATGGTAGGTCTTGGCGTAATTCTTACATCCACAGAATGGGCAATTCATTTCTTGTCTTTTGAATGTGCAGCCGACACGTGAGTGGTTGTTTGAAATATGGTAACCGTCTCCGCTTGCATCTACTCTTGGTCGAGACGCCTTCTGCCGCGCGGCCAGTTGTGAGGGCATACGCAAGCTTGTATTTGCTTGGGCCTAGAATCGTCTGGAGTTTGCCATACCTTCGTACCGATATCTCGCCGAGTGCTCTTTTTGTTAACCATCACTACTGGAGGCTGCCGTCAGCTCGGTCCCTCGCTCTGTGTTTATCATCGATTATGTTGCATTCCCTCTAGTCCAGCAATGTCTTTCGGGTCGAGACCGTCGACGGAGGGACGGCCCTCTTATCAGTCTGCCCCTCCCTTTTGCAAGGAGTTACATTATTGTCTTGACCATGGCTTGTCTCGGAACTATTAGCCAGGGCCGTCATTTCTATTTTCTGCACGTGGAAATGAGTTCGGTCTCTTCTAGTTTCGCAGGCATGTAATCTTTCCTCGGCACCACAGTTACTGTTCTCACTTTAGCATTTCCGCTCCAATCACTAGGTCTTGGCCCTATTGGAACGACCTCGGTGACATTCTATATAGCGCAGTCAATCAAATGCTGGCTGGCATGATAGTATACTTTATTTGACGATACTACTACTGCCTACTAGTCACTGGGCCACAAAGACAACATGGTTGCACCATATTCTCGGTCTATAGGTAATCCACCGTGAGCCGTTTACCCTGACTGGCTATGTGGTCAGTATTGTTTTGCATTGACCGTGGGCATAGTCGGTGATTGTTAGGGGATAGTACAAGTGTATGCCCGCAAGTCCGTTGGCGTTAAACGTCTGACAGCTTGATCCGCGTGTTTACTAAACGCTCTAGCCAGCAAATGGTATACCCAGGAACCCGAATATACCCCCCTTCGCCCCCAACTAAACACAAGACAAAGCGAACCATGTATAAAAGTCCCAGCTGCGTTGATCACAAGAGTTCCAGACTTGATATCAGACTACAGGGTAGCCCGGCTGGCAGTTGGGTGACTTAGGTAAGTTGCTAATTTGAGCGCGGGGGTGGGGGATGCCTGCATCTACTGCATGCACATAGCGGCGGGATGATCGTTGGCAGCTCCCGCTCCAAGTCAACAACTCCACAACCTGGAATCCCAGCACCCAGTAGCTCCTATCGCCCTGGGCTGCTTATCAATACAACAACATCTGAACCCTCCGTTAAACCGCACCCAGCGAGATCTCAGGCCTCACCCATTCATCGCCGCCGCATGGTTCCGCCGCCGTAAACAGCTCTCAATGCACTGCGACTGTCGCTAACCCCAGGGCTCTCCTTTCTCCTTTCCCCAACACCTTCTGCTCCTCCACCATGGATCAAATACCGCGAGAGCTCATCGTCGACATCCTGCAGCAATGCATCGACAATGGCCCAAAGAATGCCGTCCTACCCCTTCGCCTCGTTTGCCGCCTCTTCGACCAGATCCTCAAGCCGTTCGTCTGCCGGACTCTGGACCTGGAATTCTCCCGCCTGAGCAAAGCAAGCGACGAGCCTCACCCACAGATTGATGCGCTGCAAACGATCGGATACCACTGCAAAAGCTTATACATCGATCTGATGGTCCTTCGGGATGACCGTGAGTTGAGAGGATCTTGACCCAGGGGTTCAATTGCTGATTTCATGCTTGATTAGTCGAAGTCGAGTTCCTCGAAACCGTTTTCGCCCGTGTCCCGTCCATGACGGACTTTTGTCGAACCCTACACAAGAAATACTGCATGAATGAGACGTCATTCACCGAGATAGACTACTACCGCACAGTAGAGGAGGTGCTATTCTACTGCCGCGACGTCGAACGCCTGCGATTAAACCTTCCTTTCCAGCTCGTCGGCCGGCACTGCAATGCTGCTACAATGATTCTGGCCAACACCCTCAAGGCGTTTGCCCAGAGACCCGAGGAAGACTCGGCCAAGCTTAATACCCTGGTCATAGAAAACGTGACCGATATCGCAATATGCCAGCTATGGATGAACCCGAGCGACGTGATGAACATCATGAAAGTACTAGAGGCCCTGGAACACCTCATCATGACGTTACGAAGACATGAAAACGAACCGCAGCGAGTAGGCATGTTTGGATCTTGCCTTTGGAACTTGGTAGAGAATGCAGGGGAACTCAAGAGTCTGTGCCTCCAGAGTATGGAACGTGACGATCACCCACCGCGAGGATTGAAGCAGACCAAATTCTGGCAGCTGCCGATGTCCGAATGGCGCGCCAGGTCGCTGCCCGCTCCTCACATCATCCTTTCCAACCTGACGTGCCTGGAGCTCAAGCGAATCGAGGTGTGCCCCGAGGTCTTTATCCGAACGGCAGAGAACTTTGGGCCCACGTTGCAAGAGCTCTACCTGAATGAGATATATCTAAAAGTCGAGCAGAGCGAGGGATGGAACCAGGATTCGAAAAAGATGCTCTGGGTTGGGATGCCGAACCAGCGACCTGCCGACGACTGCCGTTGGATGGCCATGGCCTTGAGATGCGCTACACCACATCTAAGGATCTGCCGGGCCTCATTTCTCGCCTATGATCTCTATCTCCGCGATGAAATGCCCGGTCAAACAGAGTTCGACCTCATTGACCCCTGCGGCCTCAGTCGGAGTATCTCCCAGCGCTTTGTCGAGGTTGTCATGGGTATCCGACAACCTGCGTCAACCACCAAAGATCCAGTCGATTACCTGCCCGCAGACACCCGCTTTGATCATCTCATCAACAAGGTTCGCGACCGCAACCAGGCGCTGTGTGTGGTCGAATATGATACCAATGCGTACCAGACGGCCGTCGCCAACCCGACGTCGGAATGGCAACGCAGCATCGACGGTATCTTTCCCAACTGCAATTCAAACACACTCGATGAGCTACATTACATCGCCGAAACAGCGTGCCAAGGCATGAACGAGATTTACCGGCGCCGCAGCGAGTGGGAGGGCAGCATGGCGGACGAGTACACGGAGAACCTGGCTCAAGGCCTTGGGCCGGATAATCCGTATGAGCTGTAGTGACGACATATGATGTATGAATATGGTATAAGGAGTTTTACGGTATTGGATGATTGGCGATTCTAAAAGCTTGGCGTATAATAGATAGATGGCTTGAAAAAAATTGAATAATAATCTTTGGTAGCTTGCCAATGTCAAGCATTAATACCACAAGAGATGCGATTCGCACCGTTTCTTATAAACCTCATCGCTATATGAATGCTCGCTCAGCGGACTTTGTTGAAAGTCCATCTCTCTCCTTCTTTTTTGATTCGCCCCAAATCATGTCCAAACCAGACTTATCAACCGTCGTCACATGTCATGTAAAAGAAACTGAAATTCAAAAGTCGAGCACATACGCTTAGTGCCCGTTGGTACTGTTCACGCCGTTGACCCCGTTCGTCTTTGATGCAGAGACGGCCTCGGCGAGGGCCTGGAGGACATCGTTCTTGAGGTCCTCAGCATCCTCGACGCCGCAGCTGACACGGACGAGGTCGTCAAAGACACCGACTGCCTCACGCTGGTCCTTGGGGATACCGGCGTGGGTCATGCTGCTGGGAAGCTCTACCAAGCTCTCGACACCGCCCAGACTCTCGGCGAGGGTAAAGATCTTTGTCAGCTGGCAGAAGCGCTCGGCAGCAGCGTGACCACCCTGGATGCGGAAGGAGAGCATGCCTCCACCCATGCCGTCGCGGTGCTGCTTCATGGCGATGTGTCGGTGGGGGTGAGAGTCGATGCCGGGGTAGTTGACGGCGATGACAAGAGGAGAGGCCTCGAGGGCTGTGGCGACGGCGGTCGCGTTGCGGCTGGCCTCGCGGGCTCGCAGGTGCAGCGTCTTGAGGCCGCGGTGGGCAAGCCAGCTGTCAAAGGCGGAGGGGACGGCGCCGATGGCGTTCTGGAGGAAGCCGAGCCGGGCCTTGAGCTCGTCGCTGTTGAAGGCCGCAACGCCCATGACGACATCGCTGTGGCCATTGATGTACTTTGTGACGCTGTGGACGACAATGTCGGCGCCGAGGTCGAGCGGGTTCTGGACGTAGGGGGAGAGGAAGGTGTTGTCGACAACGACGAGGACGCCGTGCTTGTGAGCCTCCGAGACGACGGCGCGGATGTCGACGAGGCGCAGAGTTGGGTTGCTAGGGGTCTCGATCCAGATCAGGCGGGTCTCGTCGGTGATGTGCTCGGTGATGTCGACCTCGATCTCGGGGGTAAAGGTGACCTTGACACCGTGGGCCTTGGCAACCTGGGTGAAGTAGCGGTGGGTTCCGCCGTAGACGTCCGAGACGGAGATGACATGGCTGCCGGCGGCGAGGCTCTGGAGGATGGTGGCGGTGGTGGCGGAGCCGGAGGAGAAGGCGAGGGCGTACTTTGCGTGCTCGAGGGCAGCGACGGCGACCTCAAAGTTGGTGCGGTTGGGATTGGCGGAGCGCGAGTACTCGTACTCGCCGATGGGCTTGCCAACAGCTGTCTGGGCGAATGTGGTCGATAGGGAGATGGGCTCGATCACGGCGCCGGTGGTGGGGTCGTGCGGGGAGCCGGCGTGGACGGCGAGGGTACCGAAGGCGTGGACGGGAGACGGAGGTCGAGGCGGGGTGGCCACGGGATCCGAGTTGAGAGGGACGACCGACATCTTGAGGTTGATGGAAGGCGTAGAAGGGATTGAGATGAGGCCGGACAAGGAGGGACCGGGCAATTTTGAGGAAGAGAGAAAGGAGGTACGTATGCGAAGGAGGGAACGCTTTTTGATGGTGTCGTCGACCAGCTGTTATATAAACTCGCCGGGCGCTGGGGGGCGTATGTGTAGGAGGCGGGGCTAAGAAAGAAAACCCTTTTTTTCTCTTCTTCTCTTGTGTCTTGACCGTGTAACCCCTGTTGAAGCAGATGCCGGGACCCTTTTTTATATATATATATGTCAAGAGAGAGCTAAAGCAGCTTGTGAATGCAAGCTAATAACTTCCACTCGAATTCCGAGGTTTAGGTTTGCGTGATCGAGAGCCGAGATGATGCTCTTGGGTCTTTGTAGAAGGTCTGAAACCTTGACGACCACGTCAACGATCTTTTGGTAGGAATGAAAGAAAAAAAGCAAGGACAAAGGCTCAGGTAGCAAAAAATAATTTGGCGATTCGGGATTGGGAAAACCACAATGAGGGCTTGTGTTGGGTTCAATCGGTTATCGGCTCTCGGTGTACCAGAGGGAGGTACTTTTTATCGTCAAGCTTCGGAATACGGATTTGAACCAAGACCTAGGTGATCGATTGTGGACTTATCATGGAAGGGTCTCGGAAGGAAAAACTGGGTTCTCGTGCTCTAAAATAGTCGAGACCCTGGGCGATTGGATTACACAGCTAAAATCCATCGACTTCTTCTTTGCTTCCGTGGTCCCATTTGTAAGTCAAGAAAGAATTATCTGATGTAGTTATTGCCCCTCCATCCAAGTACCTTACCTACTTACCTTATCCCTGGATGTCACCATCCGCCGGTCCATCCCAACCTAGGCCAGATGGCACCCGTCTTGCCCATGACGAATGACGACAGGCGACAGGGCGCCCTAATCGATTCATCCAGACCGTCCAGGTACTTACATACATGGGCAAGGGGAGAAAAATGGCCGAGGCCACGCGCAAATGGAAGCCCTTACCGTAGCACTGCGATGGATGATTCCAGTCCCAATGGCGCCATCCAACGTGAATGGATACACGGCGCGGAATGTCCGTGTCCCTCCCACGCCTTACGATAACAGACAATGACAAATGCCTTCTCAGGGCTTGCTTACAGAAGCGCCTGTTCTGCACTGCGGCATCAAAGGTACCGTCCGTGCCAGGTATGAGTACATATTACCTTATCGAACAATGCGCAAGGTACCTACCTAGCTCTCTACAAAGGTCCTCTGACGCGAATCCCACCAGTTCGTCCAACTGCGTTCCCGGGCGTTGGTCGTCGGGTTTGCCGGGCAGAAGCGGCTCACTCGGCCGGAAGTGGAGGGGGCGTGCGTGTACTGAGGACCTTGACCGTTGGCTTGGAGAGCAGGCGAGTAACCACGAGGAAAGACTGGAGAGTGCATTAGTAAGGTCGGTCTTGTCGGTCTTGTTATGTAAGAAACCAGAAGCTCTTGTATGACCGGTGAGGACGTTGGTGTGCCATGCGCCTCGTATGAGCGGCGTGGACCTGCTGTGATTGGGGATTGCACTACCGACGATAGAGAGGACCTGTCCTGTATGTACTATGTACATCCGTATAATGACAGCCATCAGCACGCATGCCAACGACACTTTGGCTGCAAATGACGACTCTGTCTGACTATTCCCCGAATCTTGCCTCTCGAATCAAGACGTCACGAGCTGAAACTGGAACCCTCAAATAGCATTCACGGGCGAGTTCCGTGTCAGGGTGTGGACAACCGGGTCTGGTGTGGGAGCACAAAGGGCAAAGGTGATGAATAAGAGAATGATTCCTGACTCCCCGCAAAACCGAGCCGCCGAGGTAGCTGCCAAAATGAGAAACGGTCCCTTGCAGATCGATGTCGTGATCGTTGGTGTCGTCAAGGGGAGGAAAGTCGCCGTCATGGCCTCGGGGCTTATCATAGTTTGCTGAGGTCAGCGGGTGTGATTTAGGCTCACGGACGAGCTGTTAGTAGTATGTACCACAATAGTCTAAATTTTGGACCCGGGAATGGGAATTTGTTTTCTTTATCTATGAATTCGATTGTGATTGTAGATACCTAGGTATCCGAGATGCTCCATCTCCCCGGATCTGCAGACGATAGGATGGGTTGATACCTTATCCTCATGTTTTCTGCCTTATCCGGCGGCGACAGCAGACAAGCTCGCTCCTTGCAAGACAGACCAGACCGGAAGAACCTGGGGCCCGGCGGTATGATGGCTCCCCGAGCCCAGCGGATGGCCGCACTCTCATGAGATGGATGGCCCGTGTCTTGAATGTCCCGGTGCCGAGAGAACTCATGATACGATACGGACCAAGCAATATCCGGGAGGCGCCTCAAGGCGGAAGTCATGCACACTGACCATCCGCGTGGCTTGGCCGTCGTCCTCATCTTTGTCATCCAATCGTGACAACTCCATTGTGTGCAATTGTCGCCGCCTGGGCAGCAGGGACCAGATATTCTAGGGTCCCCTGGGCTCTGTTGTGTCATGGTGCTGGGAGAGCCGCCATGGTTCTGGCGATAGCTTTCACATCTGTACCTGGCGTCTTGAATTCCCCTCTGCTGCTGATCTTCCTACCGAGCTTCTGATGACCATGTATTTGGGTCTAGGTAGTTAGGTAGGTAGGTAAGCTTATCCTCGGTCTCCTTGAGGCATGGGATCTCACTTGTAATAGTCATTCAATTTACCGGATCCACTTATGCTCCGGCGCCGATGCTCTGTGCGACACCGAATCGTCCGGCCCGTGTGTTGGATCATCCCTGTTGTGGCAGTGCAGGCATGTTTTCATTCGCTCCTGCCCCTCCTGTCCACGACTTGTAAATCATCACTACAACACCCGATCCTTTCTCACCGTAGACAGAAACAAACGTGCTCAACCACGCTTCTCGCCTCTGTTTTCGTCTCTCCACGCGCGCCATGGAACCCGCACTCTCATAATTTCAACAACGATTGCTTCGCCTTGAGCCAACCGCATCCGAGGCCTCCTGCCTCCGCGGCCATGCTGCGACTGCGCTCACGATCCAGGGTCCTCTCCGTGCATTCCCCGAGAGCTAGTTGACGACACGTGAGAATCTCCCGACTGCTTTGGAAGCCGTCAACATGCCGCCTCGTCGCTCCCACAAGAAGTCTCGCGCTGGTTGTCGCAGATGCAAGAATAGGAAGATCAAGGTATGGCCTCCTTGCTGCGCCGCTGCTGAGCCGCTGAGCCGCTGAGCCGCTGAGCCGCTGTCTTGACGTCTTGTGCGTCCCACGGCGCTATTGTTTCTTATAGCGGACTGCTTGTGCCTGACAGCTGGGCTAACCTGGGGATCTTTCTGTTTCTATAGTGCGACGAAGTCCATCCGCGATGCGGCAACTGTTCCAAGCATGGCGTTTCCTGCGACTTTAGCAACCCCGACGCCCTCGAAGAATTTACCGTATCCACAAGCGTCAGCTCCGAGAGTGTCGGCGCGCCTACACCATCGCCTGGGCCTTCATCTATCACTGGTCCCCAAACTCCGCAGACACGTCCACGCGCTCCCTCGAGCCCGGCAAGGTTTCCAAGACCGAGCCCTCCTCAGACGACTCCGATCTACTCGCAACCTTCCATGAGCGTGTCCAGCTCCGATTCAGACTATGGCGATCGAATGCTGGAATTGCGCCTGATGCATCATTATACAAACGTCACCTCAAAAACACTCTTGACCAATTCGGCTGCTGCTGAGGATATCTGGCAGCGTGCCGTGCCTCAGATGGCCTTTTCTGGCAGAGGCAAATCATATCTCGCGGATGCAATTCTGTCCGTCGCTGCCCTTCACCTACGCTCCATGACACCGGACGACAAGACATTGGTACGCGCGTCACATGCCTACTCAGCGTCCACTCTCTCGTCATACTGCGCATCTCTCGATTCCGGAATCACCCCTGACAATGCCGAGGCTCTCTTCCTTACTGCGACCTTGATCGCCTTCCAGGCGAGTGCCTCTCGCATCTTTATTAAGGATGATGGGGATGTCGATCCTAGCAAGTCAACAAACCGATACGCTCTCCCCCTTTCTTGGTTCCATGCATTTATGGGTGTCAAGACCGTGGTGGCAACATCCTGGCTGTGGATTCGCCATAGCGATATCGTCAAGGTCGTTATTGATTCACAGCCAAGTTTCCAGCTCAATCTCAATGCTCGCTCACCCGACTCTTTCTTTGGCCATTTGCTTGAAGGATTGGAAGAGGAGATGCTGACCGAAGACCCTCGCATGGTTGTCACGACTACCCAAGCGTACTCACATGCCGTCAGTGTCATCAATTGGGCTCACAAGAATTACCATGCAGCCGCGGCGCTGGCCTTTCCTGCAACCGTCTCGCGACGGTTTGTCGATCTCGTGGGTGCCAAGCGACCGCGCGCTCTCGCTATCCTCGCATGTTTCTTTGCTCTTTTGAAGCGAATGGATAACGTCTGGTGGCTGCAGGACGTCGCTCGGCGGGAGGTTATGGGCCTTGTTAGCATGTTCGAGGCCGGCTCAGAATGGTGGCGCCATATCGAGTGGCCGGTTCGCATAGCCCTTTGGGACGGCAGCTCGATACCACAGGACGTTTGGGGTACTGAATTGGAAGAGCAAGCACCAAACCAAGAGGGCTCCGTCAGCTCTATGATGCACCATATTGAGATGATGGCTGAAATGCTCAACCAGTCGCAGGCACTACCGCCTATTCCGATTCCGGACGAGATGCTCATGGAGCCTGCTTCTCCAGATTGAGCATGTCCTGGCTATTGTTTCTGGGAAGGCCTTGGGGCATCGAGCTGGCCTTGGCCCCATTGGATTGCTATGCGGCCATTGCTAATATACACACCCTTTAATCATCGAAGCGGTCGGGGTGGCCCAAATCTTCGGGCAGCTTATTTCAATCTCCAATTCTGGTGGCAGCACCCACAACCTTTAGATCCAATATCCCATGGCGCAGGGCTGTTCTTTCTATCACATCGGATCGTATCCTGAATGAAAAAAGAGCATTGTCACGGAGTTTATTCATCAGATTTGCGAATCTGGTACTGGCCGTGGCGCTTTAGGATCATCGAATACATATCACCCGCCCAGAGCTTAAGCATACCTGCCTCACCAAGCGCACCCGACGTCAAGGCATCAAGGAAAGACTGCCCCTGAGGTTACACGGGACTCACCAGTAGAATGGTCATTATGGTATGATACCAGCGAGGCCCGCTGGGTTGAGATCGGAGACGATGCCGACTGCGAAGTGCACAGAGCAGGATATCAAGGCAGAGGCGACTTCGAAGTTAAAGTGTCCAGCCCAGTGGTACCTTTCAACGTCTGTAGGCATGCAGAAGAACCAGCCTGGCACTGGAAGAGAACATGCTCGTAGTTCCAGCAGGCTTATGTACTGGCGCATTGTGTATATATCTTGTTGGAGATGGTTCATCTCCCCCATCTTCCTACGTACACAACAGGTTTAGAATAGTATATAAACAATGCAATCCCTGTTTCCAACCTTCTTGATCAATTTCCGATGAAGCCATCCATCTCTTATATTGGCTTATCTCAGGCGTCCATTGGCGGGAGCTTTTCCACTATCAATTGTAGTTTCACGTAAAAGCCGGTCCTCTCCAGGGTAATTAATATGCTCCTAATCGGCAGCGGTTGTGAAGTTGGAAGAGAACGATCGAGGCCCTTATTTCATTCCGATTTTAACAAATATCACACTGTCAAACAAGACATGACACGTAGTATTAGGGAATCAATCCAGCAAAATCAATTGACACGGCCTTCTGACGACCTTTTCCCAGACGCCCAACTCCGAGCACGCGATGCCACACATCTATTGCTTTATCCTCTTGGTCTCCTCTTCAATCACATCCTTGATCTCGTCAGCGTCGTTCCGGCTGCGCTTCAAGCCCTTCATCTTGCGGAGCTGGAGCTCGCTGAGATCCTGCTTGCCCAGGTGCACGCGACCAATCTTGTCACCCATGGAGTCGGTGGTGATGTTCTTCTTGGTACGCTCCTCGATGCCGCGGGGCTTCTTCATGGCCTCCTTGAGCATGGCCTCGTCGGCGTCCCTGACACGGCCGACGCGGAAGTCCATGCGAGGGCCGATCTCCTCGACCTCGACGCGCGGGAGGCGCTGACCGCTTCGCTTGGTGCTGATGAGGTAGACGCGCAGGTGGATGGTGGGCTTGGCTTCGCCTTCGCCGGTGCTGTCCTCGGCGCTGACGGAGACGATGTACTGCAGACCCTCGACGTCAATCTTGTCGCTGGGGTCGCCCCTGAAGAAGTCGATGAGCATGCTCTTTGCGAGGGTGAACTCGTTGGCGACGGGGCTCTCAAAGGCGGTGCCGGCGAAGAGCAGCATGGGTCGCAGGCCAATGGCAAACTTCTTCGTCTTGAACTGGGCGATGGTGCGGAAGCTCTCGGGGTCTAGGTAGAGCTCGAGCATGTCGAGAACCTTGTAGTGAAAGGTGCGGACAAAGGTCAAAGTGTGGGGGCGCTTCTTCTGGCTGCTGCCAAAGAGGAGCAGGCTGGCATCGTTCTTCTCGGAGAAGAACTCGAGTGAAGAGGCATCGTCGAAGGGATGAATGGCGTTCTTCTTTGTGAACTTCTTGGCGAGGGGCTGGCGCATCTGGTTCAGGTCGTTGAGGGCGTCCTGAATGATCTGCGAGCACGTTGTTCCGCGCAGGAAAAGGCAGGTCTTGGGATTCTCGTTGGCCTTGGGCTCGCGCTTCTCGAGCGCTCGCTTTGAGCGGGCATTGCGCGGTTTGCTAGGATCGTGTGAGCCAGTGTTTCCTAGTTTCAAGCTTGAGAAAGCGATTAAACATACACTTGTCGGAGCATCTTGGAAGTGTTGGTCTGGTAGATGCCCTATAATTGATGAGGTTTCTTTGCGCAGTGGAGGTTGGTTGGTTGGCTGAGACCTCTGAGGAAAAAAAATAACTGTATCCTTATCGATAACACATGCCTCACCGAGACCTTTTCGGTGAAACCCATTGCTCTTGCCGGCCGCCCGGTGAGGAGTCCCACTTTGAGTTCAGGGTACCCCGCAGTCACGTGCGTACTGTGTTCCGTTCTTCCTGACCCGGCACATCTTTCCGAAAAAAGACCCCCGGCGGAGCCTCGGCATTTTCCCCGCCAAACGTGGACCTCTTCTCCAGACCGACGACTTCGACCATCTTCGATTTGTAACAAACCGCCCAAACTTACGTCGTATTTCCTCAACGCTGCGCGGTAACATCATCACCAACGAGAACCGACACCGATTCTTTCATCACTTCTCTTGCGTTCCCGACCCGACCGGTTACCCGAAACTAATTAATCATACCGAACAACCATGTCGTTCTTAAGTGGTGGCGCTGATTGCTCTGCGTCGGCGAACCCCCTCAGCCAGCTCCATAAGCATACGCAGCATGATAGGACTCTTCAGCAAGACCGTCTTGTTGGTCGAGGACCAGGCGGACAGCTCAATGGATTCCGAAGCCAGAGCGCAAACGCTCCCCAAGACGAGGTATGACCTTAAGAAGGGACATGAGACGAATGACTAATACACATAATCTTGCTATTCTAGATGATGAATGGCTTCCTCAACCAGGGCCCGAGCCTCCAGCAAGACTTTCCAATGCAGCCGGGCCAGATGCCGCTCAGCCCAGCTCAGAATGCCCATATGCGAGCCAATTCGGCATCACCAACCTGGGCGCATGACTTTAACGGCCAGCCAGCGATGGAACCAGGGTTCCAGCCGCCAGCCGCTGCGGCGGCGCATTTCAACACTGACGAGTTTTCCCGTTTCCAGCAGCTAAACGCGCAAGGTTCTTCTTCGAGAGCGAGCCCGATGCAAAGTAACGTACCAAACCAGATGAACCAGCACCGACCGATGATGGGCGGTGGTATGATGAACCGACCAATGGGCTACCAACCCATGTTCCAGCCGATGTATCAAAACCAGCAGCCCATGCACCAGCACCAACCACAACAGCAAGACGCCAAGGGCAAGGGCCGCCTCGTGGAGCTCGACGAGAACAAGTGGGAGGAGCAGTTTGCCGAGATGGAGCTGCAAGACAAGGACAAGGTGAAGGACCAGCAAGAGGCAAACGTCGCAGAGCAGGAGCTCAACGCTATGGACAAGGGCTTAGCGTCCGAAACTAATGAGTTCGGTGACTTCGAATCCATCTGGAAAGGAATCCAAGCTGAGACGGCTGCTGCTAGATCCATGGTCAACGACGACATGTTCGACCAATTCGATACCGAGTGGAGCAACAACATGATGCCCGACTTCGAGGGTATGAGCGACTGGGGACGCCTCGGCGAACCAGCCGTCGAGAACTACCTATTCGAGGAGGACAACTTCTTCCGCGACGAGAAGAACGCTTTCGACGAGGGCGTGCGCATCATGCAGGAGGGCGGCAACCTCTCTCTGGCCGCGCTGGCCTTTGAGTCTGCCGTCCAACAGAACCCCAGCCATACCGAGGCCTGGGTGTATCTCGGAACTGCCCAGGCGCAGAACGAAAAGGAGACGGCGGCGATTCGGGCGCTCGAGCAAGCACTCAAGCTCGACCCCAACAACACCGCGGCCCTGATGGGTCTCGCCGTATCATACACAAACGAGGGCTACGACAGCACGGCATATCGGACCCTCGAACGGTGGTTGTCAGTTAAGTACCCCAACATCCTCGACCCCAAGGACTTGCACCCCCCCGCCGAGATGGGCTTTACGGACCGACAGCAGCTCCATGACAAGGTGACAAACCTGTTCATTAGGGCGGCGCAGCTCAGCCCTGATGGCGAGCACATGGACCCCGACGTACAGGTTGGTCTGGGCGTCCTCTTCTACGGCGCGGAGGAATACGACAAGGCAGTCGACTGCTTCCAGTCAGCCCTTCACTCGTCAGAGACGGGCACGTCGAACCAGCAGGAGCAGCTGCACCTCCTCTGGAACCGCCTCGGCGCGACCCTGGCCAACAGCGGACGCTCCGAGGAGGCCATCGCGGCATACCAAGAGGCGCTGGCCATGGCGCCCAACTTTGTGCGCGCGCGCTACAACCTGGGCGTCAGCTGCATCAACATCCACTGCCACCACGAGGCTGCGTGCCACTTCCTTGCCGCCCTCGAGATGCACAAGGCTATCGAGAAGGCGGGCCGTAGCAAGGCCTACGAGATCCTGGGCGATAACGCCGGCAACGTTGACGAGACACTGGACCGTATGTCTGCGCAGAACCGCAGCAGCACCCTTTATGACACGCTACGACGCGTCTTTACGCAGATGGGCCGGCGGGACCTGGCCGAGAAGACGGTTGCGGGCGTGGATCCGGATGTCTTCCGGCCAGAGTTTGAGTTCTAGGCGTCGGGGTTGATCGGGTGATGGACGCGGGAAGTGAGTCTGGGCCGAGGATGAAGATTGCAAGACCAATTGTGCGGTGTCTATGTTGGGGTTTATTTAGTGTTGAGTAGGCTGGGATGTGGTATATGAGAGACATACATGCATGATCGTGCAGGTTCATTCACCACAGGCTTATGCAGCACAGAGACAAGAGTCTCTGGCAATGTCGCCCTGCCCCATGTAAATTATCTAGACTCTCCTTGATTGTTAGATATGGCCAATCTCTCTATCGTGTACCTTCTATGACAGTCTCTTCACCGGGTAGGCCGTGAGTGCCATGAGTGCCTAGATTGTTGATGGATCCTCACTCGGCTAAACACATCCCCTCAAGCCTGATGTACCACTCGTATGAGTATGTAACGTAGGAGAGAAGCAATCAGTAAGCGCTGACATAGCCGCACCTGCTAATACGTCTAAGCGCCGATATCGAAGTACGCAGTGTCCAAGGGCTGGCTTCAGTTGCAGCCCTCGTTCTCAGGAGGCGTGTAGCAACACACCTCCATCGCGGAGAATAAGCCGGCACGCCTGGCTATGTACATACTGTACCTAGATAAGAAGACCTGGTGCCTGTTGCCTCTGCCGATAATCTTGATATGTTAGCATCGCATCTGCCGGACTGCGCATGAATCGCGAGTCAGAGTTTGAACGCGAGGCTTGCAGGATGAGTCCTTAGCCGGCGCAACATAGTGTCATCGCGCAAAGCCATCCCCTCGTTCATTCCCTCGTTATTCCCTGCAGCAATCTCATCTCGGTAAACACTCATCACCACCAGATGCATAGCCCCCGAGACCGTCGTACTGCGTAGGACAACAATGTGCAGTCTCTGCTAGGATCTGGGGGACAAGGAGCTTTCCGTAGTGTATGATCTTCTCGTCTATCGTCCAGGTATGTACTGTATCGATCTCGGCGGGCGCACATGCCCAACGCTGCCGCCGCAACTTGCAGCATCTCATCTTGACAAGAGATGCATGTCTCGCCAGAGAGACGCTCCCGGTCCATGCGGACGCTATGTATGTAGGTAGTATGAGCTAGATGCGCCATCGGTGATCTCACAGGACAGGTGATTTTGGTCTCGACGCACCTTGAGGTGGAGCTGAGGGGCTGAAAAGGACGCAAGGGGAGAGCAAGACGAGATGCAACAAAAGCAACACGAGGACGGCAAGCAACTAGGGAAAAAGCAAGCAGAGTGACACAGTTGCGCGAGATAACCAGCAATATGCAGTGATATTGCGGGATCGTTGAGTGAAACCACACACGACTCAGGCACTCGACTAATGTGATTGGGTCCAGCTGGAGACGAGACGATCCATTGTGATGCTACATATCCAATGTCATGAGGAGTCGGTAGCCGCATCGCCCGGGGGTTGCCCATCGCGGGATAGATGAAGTGCATTCTCCAAACCAGGTTAGATGCGTTGCTTGTTTGTTGGGAGCGGCGGGTGCCGGCTGTTGGTGCGTGCAACGAGATGGGGGGAGTTGCAACCTCCTCTCCCTGCTTGATGAAGCTATCTCCGGCTGGCGAAACGTGCCAGCGTGCCAAGTTCTCTGATATAGGCCCAAGTATTCGATTAGCTTTGGTCAAGGACGATCCCCAATGGCCGGGTCCATGGGTCGGCTGCGAAAACAAAAACTCCTCAAGAGCCGACCTCGACAAGCAAACAGCGAGAATGTCACACCGGAGGGTCGAGACATTCTGACGCCACGGGAGGGTGCAAACCGGATGAGCAATCAACCGTCCTGGAGATGGCTCTCGACGGCACGTCAGTGGGATAGAGCACGTTGAGCTACTACGTAGTAGTGGTGGCTAGGCTAGGCTAGTCATCTTGGGGCCCGGAGGGCTTGATCCAAGTGCTTAATCAAGTGGCGGAAGTAATGCTACTAGCCTGTCACGTAAACTGTCCACATCCTCGAGAGTCTGGGGGACGGGTACGTTACGGGTTCCCCTGGCGGCATATACAGTATCACATCACCAAGCACTTAGTAATGGCTCTGCCGAGGACGATCGACGGCGATGTGGTATGGTGTTGACGGGTAGCAACCCTTTTATGTAAGCTGGCCGCGACTGTTCGTCCGGGCATGAGGTGTTGAAAGTGCCAAGTCCTCTTACCAACTAAAAAGGGCATTAGCGAACTGAAGTCTGATCTTGTCTAGGCAGCTTACAGTGTTGGAGAGTACTGTAGATTCTGATACGGCAAGCAGTTGGGTGCCCTTGATGAGTGCACTGTACTGTTATGTATGTCTATCGCCTTGAGACCTTGAGGAGCGCCTGCTTCATAAGGTCCAGTCAACTCGCGTGGAGTAATAATAAAGGCGCTCAATAACGCTGTCGTCTCGATGAGACATCTCCACAAGAAGTCAGCCGACTGACAGCCTGCCCTCGTTTTTGAGACAGAACATACTCCTCGGGGCGGTTGCAGCACCCACCTCGCCCCCCAAGCTAGTCGATCGGCCTTCTTACCACGCAGTCCACGGTATCTAGGTATTCGTGCCATGATGGAAGCCGTGCCACAGCTACGGACAGATTAGGCCTCCGAGCATGGGTCTTGAAGAGACTATCTTACCCTTCCCCATCCCGGAGAACCGTGCATTCCCAGTACAGTACTTTGCCTTGCTTGAAGCAGATGAACGCCGCAAGTGCCGACAAGGATATGTTCGTTCAACGAAAAAAGAGTTTTGTCGTGCAAAGCCGGTCCCCCGCTGTGGATGAGCACTGTTAGGCAAGATTGGTGGAAAGCATCCTCCTCCCTTCTTCTGACGGGGACAAGCAGATGGTGCTCCGCGCTACCACGAAGCTGGAAACCCTCCAATTACCAAGACTTAACAGGACCTTATTGTCCGGCTGCGGTAATTCGCAGGGGCTATGTCAGTGCGCAGATGCCGTATGCTTATACATATCGGCGGTGATTAGCTTCATCAGGGCTTTGTGGACGATCAGGGGCCGCCTCTTGCATTTATTAGATCAGTTGCCTTCTTAACGGTTAATAAGACGCTGGAAGAATGTACCATGCATGTACAGAGGGAACTTATCGCACATTAGAGTAACAAAGGTATGTATATTGAACTGAGATTATTCGTCAACAGTTGTCGAACTGTATGCCAGTTATGATGCGCGGTGTTGTGCTTGTTTTAGTGGAGCCGGAGCCGGAGCCCGACAGCTCGGAATAAAGCGGTGCTCGATATGAAGTTGTGGTAATATAACTGACAAGTCGGACTGATAAGGTCATCAATGCTACTTCCCACGTACCAGGTGGGCAAATAGGAACCTGTTGATAGAAGCACCGAGGCACGAGTAACAATAACCAATAAGTGAAGCATTGATGCCAGAACTGCAAAGCACCATCTCCCCACTCGGGGTTGAGTGCGTTGAGGATATATCTGCCAAGCTCAAGTGCTGGCTGCCATGAGGTGATGGCTGTTGCTCAGAACCGAGCCATAGCTGCAAGGTACCGAAGCTCAATGTTGATAAGACTGAGTGAGAGGCTGAAGTGGCGAAGTTTTGCAGAGACGACTTGCAGAGACGACTTGCAGAGACGACTTGCAGAGACGACTTGCAGAGACGACTGAATATACCCGATGTATCTGGTATCGAGAATCCAGTTTTGGCATGCAGTGATTAATGGCTCGAACGATGATCTAGTACGAGTATTCATAATCTGTTCACAGATCAAGACGTAGAGCAGATACCGAATGCTCGGGCAGTAAGTTGATGCCTCGCCCGATAGAACATCAACGGAAGGTTGAATGGCTGGTTGAATGACTGAGCGAGCGGCTCAATTCAAGGGTCCATCGCTGAGACAAGTCGGGGAGAAGCCGTGTTGGAGCCGGAGTGGGTAATCAAGGTACGGCAGTGCAACCTGGTGATGGAGGGTTGGGGTGTTCATTGGCCCTCCCTCTTGTTGTGTAGTAGTTGCTCATATCACGGCCATCTAACCGCCCCTTGGCGCTCGACCAAGTTGCACAAGGCCGCACTAGAGGTACGCGGATGTCTTGGATCTGTACCTAGTGAAGCCATGTTGTGATGCTCGGCGACCGTGCTATTATGCATCAGGACGAGAGCAAGCTGTTGTTGCAATCTTGTCGGGAATCGCCCATATACCGAGTGGCACCATTCCCATGCCTTGTTGGCTCTGTCTTTCCTCTCTATTCGTATTAAGAGACCGACCTTTGGCTTCGAGGATATTGAGGCTTGATGGCACAACCACGTGGAGATGGGATTTGTTCCTGCTCCACCGACAGGTATACTACATAGTATGTAGAGGCTGAGATATGTAGAGGAGGGGCTCATCAAGGAACCATATCGAATGGTACAGGCCCCAAGGGTATTTATTATAAAATTCCGCATTTCCGCCCGTACTTTTCGCCACAGCGGAAAGGCACAATTACCCCTCATTCGTCAGTTTAGCTAGAGGTATTTTTAGCTTATTTCGTACCCAAAATCAAGAAAAGATACCTCTAACTCAACTTAAGGTTTAAAATAACGGTATTGTAATATATTAAAGGAATCGAGGAAAGAGAGAAATCGCTACTCTCATAGGTAGGCTTTCGGCTTTAACTTTACATTAGCTTTTTACCCTTAATAACTTCTAACGCCGAATTTTATATCTATAAAGACCGCCGCAGCCGCAGCCCTAGCTATAGCCTTCCTTATATACCGTATCGCGGTTAAAGCCCTCTCTAAGAGCTACTATAGACTAGGGCTAAGACCAAGGATCTAACTCGTAACGAGAAGCTCAAGATTAGAGGTACCTTTAATTATTCTAATACTATAATAGTCAATATCGCTAAGGCAAGCGGCTTTATATATTAGTAAGTTAGCTATACCCTCGCAACCCAAGTTACGCCGCAGAAATCTAAGCTAAAGTAATAAAATCGCAAGCTTAATAAGATATAACTTCAGACTCTTTAATAATTCCTTTAAGAAAACCGCCGCTATCGCGATATTACTTAGGAAGACCTATAGTTCTCTATTCCTAGCTTTAACTACGTTAGAATTACTACTATATATACTAGAATAGATTCCCTAGGTTATAAGCGCCGTCGATCTAGAAAGAAACCTCTTATAAGCCTATGAATTCGTTAAAATCGTATATAGATATACCGATCAATCCTTACACGATAGCCTAACCCTAATAACTAGGTACGAGGCTATATCGCCTTTTCCAATAAGAAGACCTTCTATAATATTAATTAAGGTATCTACTGAGTTATAATTTATAAGAGTAAAGATCTACGTAACTTTAGCTACGAGTATAAGTACAGCAACGGTATTAACTATTGGGGTATTATTTATAGCTCTTAGCTAGGCCCTAATCTCGTCTTTAACTTTAATATTAAGAATAACGCGATAGAATATTATATTAGTCTCTTAGAGTATATAAATAGCTTCCTTTAGTAGCTACGGTAGCTTAGCTACTGTAATAATCTCGTTTTTTAGTACGATAACTTAGGTATTTATACTTCTAGCCCTATTAAATAGAGGATCTATGAGCTTAAAATCCCTCTTTTAAATTAGGCTCCTTAGAGCCCTAATCTTAACCCGATTAAGAATATCTAGTTCTTAATAGAGATTTATATTAATAATTATTATAATACTAAGAAACTAACCTATTCTTAGGAAGAAATAGCTATTTACGCCGCTTAGGATTTAATTAAGAAAGAGACTTTTATAAGATTAGCCCTTAGTATAAGAGAGAGATTTATTAAGTATATCTTAGAAGGAGGCTAGCCATTAGATTATTAGAGGTAGTTAAGTAACTTTAAATTAACTAATTTTATTAGTAAATTTGGCTCTTTATAAGTACCTTTACTTATAATGTAAATTGCTACTGCGCTAAACCTTGTGGCTCCAGTACCACCCTTTTACAATATTTACCCTTGGGGGCTGTAGTGTTCGCTATGCGCATGGGAACTCAAATTGTTAGACTGGCAACAGAGTTTGAGACGACACGCTTATTGGACTCAACCTATGGAACTTTTTCGGTACGAAAACCCGTCATTGACCAAAGGCCAGCTGGAAGCAGCTATGATCGTCGCGGGAAGGCTCTTGGGTCGTGTGAGCCGAGCCGGACGTGATGAGGATCCCAGGAAGAACCCCCCGTAGGGACAGGCCAGGCACATGGGCTCGTGGGCTTGGGGCCGGTGCAGTAGCCACACGAAGGGAGGGGTTCATCGGTTTCGAGTCGTTGTTTGCTGTAATTGACTAAGCGTGTGTGTCTGTAGTGGCACCATGCGAGGCGCTTGGTTTGGGTAACGGACAAGGACATACCGGTAGATACTATGTAGGCAAATAGGCAAATAGGCTTGCGGCGACCGCGTGGCGGACAAAGGCCCTGTTGGGGTTGCGGGATGTCTCGGTGCAGGATGGCTGCGAAAGCAGGGGCCGTTATGCAACTCTATCGAGCGCGGATTAGCCAGTTGAAAATAGAATGAAAAGCAAGCTGCTGAAAGGCCGTGATCTGGCTGCACTGTGCTTGTACAATTTAATCAAATCTGGGCTGGAGCAGCCCTCGTTATCCGTTGCGGTACAGCTGGTAAGTGAACTGTCTCAGTGTGTAGTATCAAGTAGATGGCTTCTTTGGTGTTCAGGTAAAGTCCATGGTGTTCGCGATGCGTGAGAAAGAACACACTGTACAACAGCGCCCATGAATGTCTATTTGCACAGTGCGAAAGAAACGTCTCAGACAAGACCATAACGGACAATTTTGTCACATCACGAGTCGCATCACGGATTCGCAGATCTACTCTATCAGAAGAGCCAAGGAAATGTTTGAGTAGTGAATATAATAATTCATCTCTTGGCATCATGCTATGACAGTTCTCGACAAATGAAGAGGATGATCGGATTCTGTGTCTAACGACTGTGGCACTGGGGGCAGGAGCTCACGACAGCCACCGTCTTCTTAGCGTTCCTCCCGGGTTTCATGTTAAATCATCCCATCAACAAATAACCGCTGAGTTTGTTGTTGTCTTTTCTTTTGCTGATTGCTTATGCGTCTCTCTTTTCTTCTTCTTCTTTATCATCCTATTTCTTAGGTTGGCCACCTTACATAGTAGGTTATCATGGCCTCCCCGGTCGTCGGTCGCTGGGATATCCCTGTACACCGGGCGGCATGGCCCAGAGATTGACGCCTCCCTTGTCGGGCCGGTCACCAGAACGGCTAGATCTTTGCTTGAAGAGCGCTTTCTTTCCTCCCAAGCACGTGTCGGAGGGCTGGGTGAACTCTAGACGCAAGCAGCAAAGATTGACGAAGTTGGAGCTCGCACAAGACCCATCTCCCTTGCACAACCCAAGTATGGGTGCTGACGAAAATACAGGTACGACGCTATGTAATGAGCGACATGAACGGCGACAGCCGCGGTCAATTGCCAGATACAGGACAATTCCTGAATACCTTACGTACTGCCTGTCAAACGAGCTGCCACATGGCGACCCGCGAACAATCGAGCAGCATCCTGTACTGCACCACTGCACGAGGCGACGACATCTCACATGAGATGAAGACACTCAGGAGGGGAGGGGGGCAGAGTACGTACTGCACTGCAGGGCGATGTAATGAGCCAATTACTTTGCCGTACCGTTGTCTCTGGAATGCGCTTCACGTGGCAGGCGGAAGATCGCGCATGTGCTGCTGGGTTGTTTAGTCGCCTCCGCCCATCGCTGATCGGGGACAAAAGCCAAGCGAAGGATCCCAACTGGGGGCGCGCCGGGGCGGGGGTGAGCAAGGGCAAACAACAGAACATGGGGTGCTGGGAGCTTGCTGGGCACGAGCATGGACGGACTCGATACCCATGCTGCTCGATGGAACCATGGATGCGCTAGCCAGCGGCGCACGAGGTGCCCCGGCTCTGTGAAAGCCACACACCCACAGATTTCCCTGTCCCGTCTCTTGGGCTGACGGGCATCTCAGCAGTGCATGGGGTACTTGGGGGGAAAAGTACACGACAAAATACAGAGCCTGGTGCAAACAGACAAGAGCAGAAACGCAGCACACACTGAGCCTGAAGAATCCCAGCGCATGAACAAGCTCTATAAACTCGCAGGCACTGGCCTTGTGGCGGCTTGACGGCATGTTGCTCGTTACCAGGAACATGGGGTCTGAAGAGTTTTGTCTCGTTCCTTTTGGCCATGTTCCCTCGATGAGATGGGATGGGCTCTTGGTGTTTAGGCAGTTATTATACTGCGCGAGTGGGCTACACTGCTATTAGAGGTACGTGTCTCTCTTTGGGTGTCCACCCGGAACTATTGTATGGTGAATGGTAGCCGATTGTTAGCATGTGAGTGAGTGACTGCATCCCGATTGATTAGTTAAGCTACCTAGCCGAGACAGCAGGCAAAGAAGGACGACAAGCACGACGACGAGAAGAAACAATAACAAACTTGTGCTGGTCCCTCGACTCATGAGGCTGATGGAAGTAAAGAGCATATCTATTATACTGGCCGGCTCTACCTTTGGACTCGACGACAGTGATGATATAGCTCTGTGGGTATGATGTATAACTTCTCGGTACTCTAGGACGGACTCTTTCCCCGAGGTTCCCGCCTAAGCGACTGGACAAAGAGAATTGGGGTTATTCCACATGTAGCCTGTCCGCCTGGCCATGTGTTTGCCCGCGCAAGCTCTTGGCAATCCCGCTCTTGGCCCCTTGGAGATCCAATCTAGGCGGAGAGATTGTTACGATGCCACAACCCGCCCATCGTCACCGCTAACTATTCCATGGTACATACTGTACAACAAGCGCATGTCCATTGATTCCTGATAGAACAACGACCGCACTATAGCCGAGGTTCCTGATGATGGCCGCAGACACAGCGTATCGCCTTGCGTTGGCGTCGTCTTCCCAGTGTAAACGCCCCTCCCTGAATCTCATCTTTTCGCGTGGCAGAACAAGGTTTTTGCAGCAACCAGAGGGTGGAGGGTGGCTTTTGATGCTGTCGCCTCTAGGCCCACTAGTTCACTCCCCTCCCCGGCAAGCCTCGCGACACCCCAAGGATAGCGTGCTGCTAGCTGGAGGTACTGCGACATGATCGAGTACTTGAACACATGGAGAGACATCCCTGCCAGGACTACGAGCTCGGCAGGTATACGATTGCTCAAGCCCCCCCATGGCCTCGTTTCAGGGCTACATTCGATGGCAGTTTGCCACATGTGCTCGCCGTGAGTACGTAGGGACGCCCCTATCCTTGGGACTCGTAACGAGCCTGGGACACCTAGCAACCAGGTACTCGTGTCGAGGGCTTGCTGCGCCAGCAGCAGTCACTCATCGACCCCAGATACTTGTAGCTGCAAATCCACACGCGCGGGCCACGCCTTCGTCCGCACCATGACCAGCAGGGACCACGCCCCCCGGACACGGCATGGGCGGGAACCTGAAGTGATGCTGCACAGTATTACCTGTCCATACTTTGGAGGTGCCCTTACTGGAGACGGGAGCATGAGTGTACTGTACTGTAGGAGCCCACTGTGAAGCCCTCCAGCTGCCCGCTGCCCGCTGCCCGCTACTGGGTGGCTGTCCATGGACGCCTACTACGTGCTGCCCGGACCCTAGACTTCCCTGCCGCGGGCGGGTGACTTTTACTGGGGGTTTGGGATTGAGGTGCGCACTGGCAGCCAGCGTTGTTGGCGCCGACCCTGACACACCGGAGACTTGATGAGTACTTCTTGTCTGCAGCGGCACAGTACGGTGCTGTGAGTAGTTCTCATGTCCCCCCAGCCTAACCCTTTTCTTCATCTCCAGGGCTCTCTCAGCTGCTTGGAGCCTTGGAGGTGGTTCAAGACCCCTCCCAACCTCTCTTGCTCTGCACGTTCTCGCACAAGTCACACCCACGCCCATGCCCAAGTCCTTCTCGTCCTCACTCGTCCTCGTCCTCAACCTCGTCCTCGTCCCTCTCCGTCACCGTCACCCAACTTAGGGCCTGTCTCGATTGCATTTTTCCTTTCCTTTTCCTTTCCATCCTCATAATCTGCTAGTTCTGCCACCTGCTGCCAAGCATCTGCTCCTCGACCCCGATCCTGAGGGCTCTTGTTCTGACGCGCCAGCTCCTCCCGTCAGCTTTGAATTCCCGTCGCATTACTTGCGCTCCTCTCCCCAGTCCCCAGCACCGCCGTTTGTCGCCTCCTCCGTAATTCCTCGGCCTCACCGTTGACCACATCGAGTCGCTACAAAATCACCGCTTCTTAGTCAGGAGCCATTTCTTCGGTTCCGTGTCGCTTCGATCAACCTTGTTCTTGACCCGACTTCTACGACCGTCAATCACCCAATAAATAGCCTTCTTATCTCCGATCTCTTTCTCGGCCAGCCATGGATGCCCATGGCCAACATCGTCCACCGGCTCCCAAGTCGGCTGGACTCACTAGCATCCTTAACAACGATCACGCACCAGCTTCTGCTTCCAACGGCCCTCCACACATGCGAGACTCGGGCTTCTACTCAAATGCAGATGCCTCCAGTAAGCGTACGCTGCTCGTTGTTGTTCGCGCCAATTGCCCAGCTCTTGAACTAATCTGATCCAACTAGATACATCTGCGGCCTCGTTCAACGTCAACGGTCTAAGCCCAAGCGGCTCCAGCTATCAATCGTCTTCGCAAGACAAAACACCCTCGCCCATCGCCTCCAACATGATTCCTCATGCGCTCGTATCACCCCCGACGACCAACATGAGTGTCGCTGCCATGGTTTCGCCCACCATGTCTGGTAACCTAGATCCGCGTCGCGACCGGCCCATCTCGATCGAGTCCAACGGCACCGGTGCTACATTGGGCGAGACACTCTCCCCGGGAGTTGGAGGTTTCCGAAGGGAAAGCGTGGATAGCCGTATTAACCAGGGCTTCAGCGACATGCGGCTCGGCACCTCTCCGTATGCCTCCAACAATGCCTCGACCACTTCTATTCAAAACACACTTCATCACCAGCGCAACCCACATCACCTTTCCATTAATCGAATTTCCAACGGATACCACCCTAGTGCGGACCGGAACCCCGAGGCCAAGACGGTGAAGACTGCACCCGCCATTACTGGACCCGCGACAGGGCACATTGCCCGAGCCGCTGAGCCCACCAAAGGTCAGGCATGGGCTTTCCCTGAGGAAGAGATCCCGCGGATGGGTAACGCCTCGCAATACAATGACTCTCGAAGAAGCAGCATCACCGAGTCGGTCGCTAGCAGCCAGTTCACCACCGAATCGCGCCTACCGCCTGGCCAACGAAGGCTCAACGAGGGTGACTACTCACGCATGTCGAATGCCTCTGATTTCCCACCCGTGCATCATCACTCTATGCAGCACAAGCAGCTGAGCGATCTTCAAGCCGAGGAAGGAAACGGGCCTCCAGGTTCCCAGCCCTACAGCAGAACCCCTGAGCTCAGGGTCAGCCACAAGCTGGCTGAGCGAAAGAGGAGAACCGAAATGAAGGAGCTTTTTGACCAACTTCGGGATTTGATGCCGCAGGAGCGTGGTTCCAAGGCGTCTAAATGGGAAATCCTAACAAAGGGTGAGTGCTGCCCTTGGCCACTGTGAGAGACATGTCGACTGACACTCAGACAGCTATTGCCGAGCACCAGCGTCAGAGTGAGCACCTCAGGCTTTTGCAGTCGCACTACAATACTGCTGCGGCAGAAAATGAGATGCTTCGTCGAGAAATCCAGGGACTGCGGATGGAGGGTGCTCAGATGCGGGGAGAGCTCAACTCGTCCTCAGCTCATCCTCCTCCGCCGCCTCCAGCGGCTCCCCCCCAATCGGGACCTTACCCATCTGACCCCTACGCCAGTGCAACCCGGCCAGAACTGCCACCAATCCGCTCGCTCAGCAATAACATCAGCAACCCACCGGATTCCATGACCGGCGTTCAATATGATACCCCACGCGCCAATGGTTATCGTCAGGAAAGATATTGAGTCCGGACCCGATCAAACCCGGCTGTCGACAGACGATTCTCAACATTTACTTTGTCAGGGGGGGCTACTTTACGAATGATGACGGTGAAAAGTTATGATACTTGGGCACCACATACCGTCGCAATTGCAACACGAGGATCTAGTGTTGGACTTGGTCACAGTCATTGTCGCCATGATGATCAAGGCATGAGAGCCACGAGCTCACTGTGATATTAGATTTTTCTTTTCTTTTCTTTTGTTGTTTGTTCCCTGGCTGGCACTGCCACTGGCCAGTGTATCAGTACGGCAAACGGACCGTGGAATACTTTTCTTGCGTTTTGTCGACCTGCAGGTTCCGGCCAGTCGGCTTGTTTTTACATATGCCACCTTTGTCGCACAAGTGGCCTGTGGGAGTTTATTGTGCTCGTTTGGGACCCGGAGGTCACTAATCACGGTTGGCGGGTACATGGGGGGCGGCCGGAAAGGGATACTGGGACACTGGGATACGTTTGAGGTTAACAGATATGACGGGGAGAGTCCAAGATGGTGCGAGGGTGCTGCATGGCGTATATACCCATTTACAGAAGGGAAGGCTGGATTAAAGGACCTCGAGACCTCGGGACATGGCGGTTTGAAGGGAAATAGTGAGAGGACGGACTCTGGGTGTGATGCTACTGCCTGCGCCGCGTGAAGGAAGCACAATCCGCGAGGCGAGGGGCTAGAGTAAAAAGAAGTGATGATTATATCTGCCCGAGAACCCATTGCGTTTTGCCGGCGAGTGACATGACACTAGAGCGCTACATGTTACTATGATCTGATAAGACAAGGAAGGACAAGCGGCGTTTGACAGCTCACAAATGGTATGCCGCTAGTTATAATCGTAGATCAGACATGAATGAGTACGTAGATGCCCGGAAACGTCGGTGGGAGGCCGGCAGACATGTACGGGCGGAGTTGCGGAGTTTGCGGAGTTTGCGGACCGCCAAAATGGCCCGATGTTGGCCGGATAGACAATCGACCTGGACTTGGAGCCGGCTCGTGTGCTTACGGGCCACGGCTTACACCAACTCCGCAAACCTCCATCAGGCTTGGATTAGGGCCTTTCTTGTTGAACGAGATCCCATTCTTGGGCTTGGGGTCCTGGTTCTCCGACGTCTTCAAACTCCGATTCTCGGCCCTTTTCCGCTCACGCCTGGGGAACCGAACCGGAGACTCTTCTTGTTCTTGTTATTACAACATAGGAGGCTATCCCACCTGTGCTCGTCCACGATGGATTCATTCAGTCCGCTTGCTATGCGCAAGCTTGACCGTGCTGCAGCATCGAGACAGAAGAGTTGCAACGCCTGTGTGAGAGGGAAACGCAAGTGCGATAAAAGGACGCCGCGGTGCACCCGTTGCGCGGCCAAGGGGCTCGACTGCGTCTATCAGAGGCTACCGGCGGGAGCGAGCTTCCACGACGAAGACATTGACGGAGGAAGTAGGATGGACAGCATATCGGACGAGGTGCCTGACTTTGATATGAACTTTGACATCAACAACTTGGGAACAACAAGTGCCAGCGCAAGTGCAAACACTTCGTCGACCAGCAACGCGACCCCGGAAAGCCTAGGGACGAGCGTCTCGATCAATCTCGACTCTCCCCTCGACTTCTCCATCATCGACCACCTCATGGCCAGCGACACCTCTGTCGGCTCCGAGCTGTGGAACCTGGGCGACTATGGCGGCAGCAAGATGGACATACCTCCCGTACCAGCCCAAGCACCGCTCGTCATCCGAGACCAGTCCCTCCTGGACAAATCGCAGCACTGCATGACCGACTTCAACCCCCTCGACGTACACGACTCGCGGACGCGCATCGGCTTTGTCGTCGACGCCATTAGCCACCTCTACCAAGACTTTGCGCAGACGCGCACGACGACCTTTATCCACCCGCGGCTGTACGGGTCCAACCTGCCGCGGACGATGCTGGCGGCCTTTTCGGCGGCGTCGGCGTACTCGGCGCGCACGCCCCAGAACAAGGCGTGGGTGTACAAGCTCATCTCGGACATGGCAAAGGACATACACCGCGAGGGCGAGCGGGCGACGACGCCGGCCGAGAAGCTCGCGCGGGTGCAGGCGCTCGTGGTGCTCGACTCGATACGCATGTTTGACGGCGACGTGACCATGAGGGCTGCCAGCGAGCGCGAGATGCCGCAGCTTCTGGCGTGGCTCGAGGTGCTCAAGAAGCTCATGCGGGAGCTTGAGTCGGGGGATCCGGCCGGGTCTATATCGAGGGATCGACCGCCTGCGAACTGGGAGGTGAGAAGAGGAGTGTTGATCTGTTGATGTCGAGGTTGCTGACTTTGTGTGTCCAGAGCTGGGTGCTTCTTGAGAGCATTCGTCGAACCGTCATGATGGGCTTCTCCTTTTTGTGCCTGACCTATATGCTTAAGTCCCTCGAGCGTAAGTCCACCACTGCTCATAGCTATCTCTTGGTCTTTCAGTGCCTGACACGGAAGCAGCGCCGTGCGAAGTGATGGAGTCTCCCTTTGTCTTTACAGCATCGCGGTATCTATGGGAGGCCGATTCCACGGTGGCCTTTTTCCGCGCCTGGCAGACGAGGCCGCAATATTGCGTCTCCAACATGTGCTTTGGGGACGTCTGGAACCATGCGCAGCCCGAGGATATCGATGAATTTACCAAGCTGATGATGACAGTGTAAGTGAAGGCTCTTCCTTGCTGATGGTGGGGGCGGCTTGGGTTCTAACGTGCTTGCAGACAAATGGGCCCTGAAGCTATCGATCACTTCATGCTTGGCAGCATGGGCGTGACTGTGTAGGGGGGTTTGTGGTCAAGAGAGGACATGTTTCTTGTGTTTGGACGGCAGTAGGAGTACGGTATTTGTCTTTGAAGCAGGAGTACTTGTCCCCTGGCGTGTTGGGTTTGTTATCTTTCAAGTCAAGGTACGAAATCCCCATGTGTCGAACGGCCAAAGCTAACAAATGGGTAGACTTGATCGCCACTTCAACGGCTGTGGCCGTTTCAAGTCTATGCAAGACAGGATGCATCTGATCTGCATACGGTGCAGGTGCAAGCTTAATCATTGCCCCCTGAGCACATGAATATCAAGCCGGCATATATGACGACTTGGAAGGAAAGAAGGAAGTTCATCAGTGACTATCAAGCTATCCAATATCAATCCTCTGTGATGAACGATATCTTTTCCCTACCTTGCAATATCCACCCAGCCGTTCATTACCAACTCAGCAGCATCAACCCTGAATCCCTTATTCTACATTGATACCCTCGATCGAAATGTCCCAAGGATCGCCTGAGCTCGAAATACACCCCGGATATTGGATGTCTAACAAACCCAAGTTGCACGCTTCATTTCCGGACACATTCGGACCCGGAATGCATCTTCAACGCCGAGCGTCGTCTCCCGCGATGATGCCTCAATCTCAACCGCGGCTCCCCGAGCACGTAGCGGCAACTCGAATCGCAGACCGTCAGCTCTACTTTCGCAATCACCTCAAAACGATCTGGTACATTCCCTTTGGGCTTTGGACCTTTATCCGAGCTGTCTGGATCTTGTGCACCCTCACCATCGCCTTGCACATTCTGATGGTGCTGTGTCGGTTCTTTGGGCTGGACATGGCATGGATGGGCCGCTTTCAGGACGTTGACCTCGCCGACACTATCATCAAGCCTGTCGTTTACGCTCGGGTAATGGTGGTGTTGTTGAGAAATATGCGGCAGCTCGATGCTCAAGTCAAGAGAAACGAGGAAACCATTGTGAGGGAGCAGGGAGATGTCTCTAATTCACGGATTGACGGGTGGGCAATCAACATCTGGTCCCTGTTTTGGGGAGAGATGCGCTGGGGCTAATGTTAGATGGACTTGAGCATTGTTCTTGGTTCTTTTATTGGGCTCTTTATGAGTAAAGCGGTTTGTTTGGCAACAGGGATGAGGTGCGATGCGCTCTTGAAACTAGGCGGGAATCTCTAGTCTTTTGCATTAATTGGACCACCAACTCCTCCCAGCGCCAAAAGATATACTCGTAATAAGTTACCGCTTAAGCATCTATCTCGTCAGAGATCTTCCAGACCAGCTTCTCGCCGCTGACGTCCTTGCTCCTTAGTAGATCCAAGGCCCGCTGCGCCCTCTCGACGACATTCGCACCCTCGACGACACGATGTCTGTTGGGAGATACGATACCTTTTGCTAGCAGCGCGGGCACAATCTCTGGCTGCATCTTCTCCTTGAAGAGTTCATTCTAGCTGGGTTTAGCTTCATGTCGAATGATTCGGTTCTGCGAGGATGGCTTACATCGAGATAGAAGTGAGTGCGCACACCACGGACGTCAACGCCATCGGCCCATTCTCCGACGAGAACCTTTGACGCGTCCATCTCGTATTCGGGCTCCTCGTCCTCGGTGGCATCCTTGAGGATGACGGGAAGCATGACGGCCACGGTGCTGCCGCGCTGGGCGATCTTGCTCAGGGGCTTGAGGGTGCCCTCGAGAGAGCCTATGCAGTCCACGATGTAGGGCAGTCTTGGTGCTGTCCGGTCGCTCGCGTACTTGACGATCCGGCCGACGACGTCGTCCTTTCGGTAGTCAAAAGTCTCCTCGGCGCCGATGCTCCGGAGATAGTCGTGGTGCTTGCCGCTTGAGACGGCGAGGATGTTCTTGTAGCCCCAGTGGCGGAAGACCTGCACAGCAAAGATGCCAACACTACTGGAAGCGCCCCAGATGAGGATGGGCTCATCCGCCTGCTTAGGCGTGAATCCCTCAGGCATAGGCCACGGCAGTTCCAGCTTGAGGTCGGCGGTCGCGGCGTGGAAGACGGTGACGAGGTTTCCAGACACGGTGACAGCCTCCTCGTACGACAGCTTCTCCGGGATCTTTGAGGCGAGATAGGCAGGGACGGTGATGTACTCCTGATGGTTGGCTTCTTTGCCGCCGCGGAAGGCAAAAGAGATGACCCTATCGCCGACGTCCAAGCCCTTGAGGTCTCCGCCGTCACCAAGAGCGACGACTTGTCCAGCGGCGTTGCCGTTGCCCATGAGTGATGGGTACTCGGGGATGAGAAGACCGCCATCTGCGCGGTGCAGGTCGAGGGGCGTGGACGAGGTCCAGAGCACGCGGACGAGGATCTCGCCTGGGGCTGGAGAATAGACGGGCACAGTGAGAGAGGTGAAGGGTGTGCGTTTGGCCGGGAGGACAACGGCCTTTTGGGTTGATGGGATAGAAGGAGACATGATGAGATATTGTTACAGAGTCTGTATGTATAGTACGACTGTTGATTGTATTGACAGAATATCTATACGTTATGTACCGTGAACACCTCTTATATACTCAGCTTCCACTATCGTCATGGACAGAGTAGCTGCAGCGCTGAGCTAACACCAAGGGGACATGTCGTGGTGATGGTGGAGCTCGAGGTTTGTCAGCGCCGGGCTCCGCGGAGAGTATCTATGATCGACCCAGAAAGCCAGCAGCTTTGGCCTCGTGGAAACAGGGGGCAGAGATCAGGGTGCAGCGAGCCAGGATGAGTCATCCTCACATGGCCGTATGGAAGTAAAATAGAGCGTCTGAATCCCCTCAACTGGAGATACTGAGGTAACAAGGCTGACGTTGGCGGTCAGAAGCTTGGACCGGAGCGTGCTGGCGAGGTATCATCGCCGGCTCGGCGACTTTGACGAAATCCGGGGCAAGGAGAGTTGTAGATTAGAATCAAATTATAATTAGAGAAAGTCAACTTGATCTGT